>CM063250.1:18371809-18481809 GCA_032158295.1 Pycnopodia helianthoides | reverse complement strand
TCAGCGAAATTATTACGAGAGGGCACTGTTAAGGATGATGACGTCATTACTCATAATTGGAATGCCGTTACAGGGTCAATCGTCAATACACAGACACCATGTGCAAAATGTCAATTCATATTGTCATACCTCAAAACGAGCCCCAGAACTATATTTTCACTTGAACTTCCTGTTTCTACCGGAAGACAAGGTGAAATTGGGGTCATGCAGTGCAACTTTTATGAAGTGTGTTCCGGAGCTAGCCCTAGCCCTATATAGGACTCTTCCTCTGTGCTGTACACTGTAGTGTAATACGAAAGTGAAAGGCCACCAGGGCTAAGCTAGCCCTAGCTTTTATATGACATTGTGAAAAAAGCTTATGTAGTTCAGGAGATATGATTTGTTTTAAATATTAAGTTTGAAATGAGATAAATCAACACCTATAGATGAAGGCACCACAGCGATGTCATCTAATAGTTTTCAATATCCGGTCCGAACCGGAAGTCAAGATCGTGTAGTGTTAGTTTAGTAATTGAAGACCTTTCCGACGATGTATAGATTGTAAAAATCCATTCTTTAGTTCATGAGTTATGTTTTTTAATAACAAACTTTGAGTAATGTAGTTCCACACATGATGACGTCACTGTTAAAATGCCGTTTTCATACTAAGGTTCAAGTACATGCTAAGTTTCAAGATTGAACTAAATTTAAATCTTGAGTTATCTTGTGGAGAAGAGTTGATGGTAAGAAGAACAAGAAGAAGTATAGTGTTTTCTGACATTACAGACACTAGGTGTTCGGAATGTGTGAATAGCAGGTAAGACTCAATGTATAAACAAATAGAATATCTAAACATCAACAGAAAAATATTAAAAAGAGCTTAATACAACTAATTTTCTATTTTAACTTCAATGAAGCGAGGTCAACTGAAGAACTTTCATACATCAAACTTTCACGGACAATGCGAAGATTCAACCCTTTCATAAGGTGTATAGATTTCAAAAAAGCATTTGTAGTTCAGGAGGTATGTTTTTCAAAAATATTCAACTTTGAAATAGTGTAAATCAACACCTGATGACGTCATGATGACGTCAAAATAGCGTTGTCATACTGTTACAGATCTATCTTGTGTAAAGTTTGAAGGTCAGGTTTGAAGGTTATGTATGTTTGGAAAGCTCGTCTTTGTTAGCATGTTCACATTTTTGTTTTTGGGACGGCTGACTAACACAACCCTAATGCCAAATCAATCTCCATTCTCCGTGCTTCGAGTAAAGGGAATTTTCACCCTATAAAGTTGCTCTCCATTTGCTATAACCAGAATCTATAAGATCCATGGTTAATTAAACACAACATTATTTTTTGTTTCGTTAGGTATATAAATTATCCCAAATTTTCTTGTCCATCTGAACAGTAACAATAATATAGGTGTTTGGCTGATGCGCAAACAATAGCAAAAAATATAGCCTGCCCGATATGGGGTAGAGGGTGTCCCCCCCCCCAGTGGGTCCTTTCTCTATGCTATAACACACTATTTTCCTCTTGTATAGAACTCCCCCCCCCCCTAAAATTCTCAACAGAATTCCTGAGATTCCAAGCACACAATGAAGACACAATACCCTATATCGAGCACCAAATGTAGAAAAACTAAACAACTGAGCATGAGTCTGGTGCAATGTTCAGTACCTAGACGTCAACTTTCGTACCATGGGGAGTCGGAGCGCACACTGGTTACGTTTTGTAACACAAACAAAAAGGTACAAGGTCGTCTATTGATAAACAAACGTATTTAACAAAAATCGGCCTTTCGAGTTGTGATTGTTGTGACAGGTAGACGTGATCGTGGTGAACTCAGAGCAGAACCTCAGCAAAGAGACAAAACCTCACAAAGCTGTCGAACAAAATCAAGAATCATGGCGGGCAGAGATCGTGCAACAAACCAGATGGAGGAAAACAAGAAATTGTTGGTAAGCGTACGTATGTAACTATACAATACAAAATACAGTGCAAACAAAGTTGTGGACTCCTACTCCCAGCCAGGCAGGCCCAGCCTCCTATCCGAATATCTATGATTATGAACATGAATGATCACATAATTTTTGTATAGAACTTATGGCAGTATCTGGAACTGTTTGTTGGGTCATCTTTTTCTTATTCGTAGAACACAAACAAAAAACAATGTGTCATAATTCTTGTTTGCCAAACAATTTAGTCATAATTATTGTAATTTTATCATGGTTATAAAATGAGTTTGTCCTGTGTTCTCAAAATCGGGGAACTTCACAAACGACTAACGACATCTTGTGTACATAAACAGTCTAGGAATGAGCTGAAACAAAAATTTGATTCAAAGAAATACAAGTAGCTTTACCTGTAGCTG
Organism: Pycnopodia helianthoides; assembly: GCA_032158295.1. NCBI lineage: Eukaryota > Metazoa > Echinodermata > Asteroidea > Forcipulatida > Asteriidae > Pycnopodia > Pycnopodia helianthoides. Next base: position 18,479,453 of record CM063250.1, on the reverse strand, counting down.
TGTAGATTATGCATGCAGGAGGGTCCCTGTGTGTCATTTCATCGTGTGGAAAAGATGCGGAATCTAACTGCCTTTTCACTCATTATGACCGAAATAATAATATGATTTGAGCATCTTTTCCAACACAGTCATGACAGTTTTAAATTTTAGGGAATTGAAAAGTCCATGGATTAAGAATTTTCTGATACGTATTACATGTATTTTGAAACGAGTATGTGATTGGTACATGTAGACCAATATTGCCCCTACTCCTACTCTAGAGTGTTAGAACTATATTGAGGTTTGTTCTGCTATCGTCTCTCAGCGGAACGAACTCATAGTTCTAGGAGTATGTTGCCCCCATCTTTAGGGATAGTCTTGTCCTCTACACTCCAGCTACACTGTACACTACAGTACATCGTACAGTATGACTGTTGTTGGTTAATGAAGAGATCCTAACAGTCGAGCAGTGTATAATTCATGTTGTTAGTTGGTCAAAATTCAACTTCTTCTTCTCCGTCGATCGCATCATAACTGACGCTGTTGTGGTTCACATTCGCACGATGGAAAGCCAATCTATCTGGGGGCTATACTGCTGGCTTTGTTGAGCTACATGCCATTTTAGCATGGTTAGAGTCTTCACCTGATTCAACTTCAAGAGTACAGTGTATTAGGGCCTACATTTGTAAATTTACCTTTTTCTTACTAATTTGCAATTGCAATTGCATGCACAAGAATGTTATATCGAGAGCAGTTGAAATCATGTATGATGAATGTAATTGGTTTCTTAACTCTGTCCTTCACAACAATTTCAAACATCTATGCTATTTTTTTGTCATTGAATTTTATGTAAGTTGAAAGTTCAAAAAGTTCAAAATGAAAGCAATTGGTACAAAGCGTTCTCCCTTGACAAAGATCCGCTTGTCAAATGCTTACATGTACGTGAAAAACACCTGCGGACCATGTACAACTCTGTCCAAGTCATGCAAGTGGTCCAGCTACTATAGTAAATTAATAGTACTTCCCACTGAATTCCTGTGAATCACCGATCAAAACTATATAAGTCCTGCACAAAGGTCAGGACAATGTTCAAAGGAAATTTTTTTCTGAAGAATATTAGAATATGGACTAGTGTAAAGGTGGCATATCGGTGGTACCATTTTATAACGAAAAAGTACTGTTGTGTTTAAAAGTACATTAAAGTTGTTGCTATTGATCTACCTGTAGCTACACAATAACAAAAGTTATGTTCCTGCAAATCTTGGTTACAGTAAATGCCTGCCCAAGATTTGTTAACCAAATATTCAAATGCAGGCCCGCTATTTTTTATAGAGGTTCAAGATTTGAAGACAAATTATTAACAAAAAAGAGAGTAAAATACACAAAATTTGTGCCACCATGGTCACAGGCATAATTTCACCAGAAAGGTCCAGTTAAATTAAGTTTTCACCAGAACTACTGAGCAGTTAACATTGTAGTTAACTTTTCTCCAATCTTTGTTAATAATTTACAACTTAAAAAAAAAAAAATATTTTAAACTCAATAACAATTTTTCTTTGACCTTAATGCTGTTTACTGAAAGGGGTGGTTCTACATGATACGTGTAGACTGCACACAATACATGTGTAGGCCTACATATTTGTGCATTCCGTACGCGTTCTCACAATCAGGCGATGGATGGAACTTTGGGTCAACTTGCAACTGATACCTGAAGCAGTTACTGGTGTGTCTGCACAAACACAAACTGAGCCATGACCTTTTACATTATGGAAGCATTGTAATGGAAAAGTTTGTGGCATTTGCCACGTTATTGTAGGCTATATGATTGTTAAAAGAATTTTCTACAGAATCTGCCAACCATGAAACGGGAACAGTTTTGGGGTGTAGTCACGGTAGTCACAGAGTATTACAATTCTATTCTTCAAGCTGTCAGTCATATCAGCGCATTTAAAATACATTGTACAGATTTGAATGTAATGTTCATGCTGCACCCTCAAAAGTGCAGGCCTGTGTTCCCATAAAACAGGTGTTTAGACCTCCCTTATTGCAATGTCATTTTAAAAAAACTAAAAAAGCTTCCCTGCCCTTATTAGAACAACCCATCAGACCTGAACACTTCAAGTAAAAAACATAAATAAATAACAATAATAATTATTTAAAAAAATCAAAGCATTAAAAGAAAACGGTTGTTAATCATGGTTTGCATCATTCTCGATGCATTGAACAATTTGAAAACACTTATCATCAATGTGCCTTCAATTGATATTTTGGGTTGAACAAAGAAAAGTTGACCAGAGCGGAATTCGAACCAACGACTTTGGATTAACGTGTTGGTGCTCTACCAACTGATCATAGTGACCAACTGAGCCATCCAGCTCTAATGTTGGCGGTCTCCGTACTTTGTCAATATCTTTAATCGGCGATGTCGGTCCGAAGCCATTTCACCTGTAACTGCCGTGTAGTCAGGGAACACACCCAAGTTACGATACAACACTGGGAGGCAGCGGCAGCCAGGGGATCACCTTTAAAGGGGTACAATGTAGCAACAGTTTTGTTTCAAATATCAAGTAATAGGGCCTAAGTTTGTTACTTTCAATTGATTCTGTTTTAAAACAAAACTGTTCATTATAAGGAAGTAAAAACAAAAACCTGATGTAAAAATGCTATGTAAAGTTTAAATTATTTCCACATTAGGCCTAACTATAGAAATACTAAAAGTTAAAAGCTGGTCACTAAGTCTACCTTCCATGGTCTAACTGAACTGTGTTGCAATTTCATTTTGAAACCAGAGTGGAAATGTTGTAACTCCAGAAGGTGCAATCATTAAAGGCATTGAGGTATCTTCCTGTTGACATTGGTTTCAATGCACAGTATGACATGTATGAGGTACTTCGAGAGGTGTGTAATCCTATAATTTACACAATGGCCTCCCAACGTGACCTCCAACCTGTGTCATCCTGGTGATCAACCACAATACATGTACAGGGGTGTTATGTGTCAAGGCTCGAATTTCAGAAATATCTCCCCTAGGCAATAGGTTTTGTACCCAGCACTTTGTATTTTGTTTTTTACAAAACCTTACTTTTTAAAATCGTCTTGCGTGTGATGTCATTATGCAAGGCAGCAAGGGGTCTATTTGAATTAACTCAGGTTGGTTGTTTATATGTTAATCAAATATAGTTGTCTTATTTTATATGCAAGTTTGCCCAAACAAGGCTGAAAGCCTTTCTTCATAAGAAGAAAACATTTAACTGTTTTAAGATGAAAATACGTACATGTATGTACAGTAGGCCTATGTAACTCAGGGGAACTGAAGGTAGGAATTGAATTCCTCTTAAAACAGTCAAGATTGTAGGATGGAGGGAAATATGCACCAGGCAAGGAGTTCCAAAGAATTGCAGTTCGTGGAATATTAAGGCTGTTGGAATGGCTCAACAAAGCAAGAGTATATGGGTGAGAAGAAGCAGAAAGGAGTTCCAAAGAGACACAGTGCATGAATGTTGTACAAAAGGATGGGAAACTTCATATACCTCCAAAATGATGTTTCCATTGTTATGATTTCTCTTGTTTTTTTTTCCTGAGTTTAATTCACCATTAATTTTCCATTAAGTCAATTCCCCTTTTAGCAGGCCTTTACCACAGGAAAGAACCCATGCCCATACTGGCCTACTTGTCCCATGATCGAGTACGTTTACAATGCCATTTTGGTGATCACTGCAAAACCATAATAGATTGCTTGTGTAACTCTGAAATGCATTGTCATCGCTCTGATGACCTCAGTGAGTCAGCAGAACGCCATAGATAAACATGATAAACAGAAGTGCTAACATTCTGTTACTCCAAAGTACTCTACTGGGCAATGTGCCAATAAAAGGATCCAAGGGAGAGATGGAATAATATTCAATAAATTGCAGCAGCCCCCCCCCTCCCCCCTCCCCATCCGCATGGTTATTTTGGATAGCTTTTACTGCAATTTTCTAGTTTTTGTGCAATTGACTATGTCCCATGTCCTCGGTTTGGGTTTTTCTTCCTCAGAAGTTAAGTTTATAGCACTGTAGTGTAAACAGTAACTTTTAACCCATTCTACTCTCTAGATGTAACGCTTAATTCTTCCTACTGAAACTTCCATGCTTAAATCTTCCAAAAGTTGGTTTGGGAAGGGGGGGTGGAGTGACTATGGGTTCGGGTGACATCAACATTTCCAGTCTGATTGATTTGTCTTTATCACCATGATGTGCACAAATTCAAGGTTCATTTTGGATTGGTCAACATGGTCAAGTGTTCCTCACACTCCCCAAAGTGGCCTGAACAATGGCTGAGGCCAAACCCAGAGCAATGGAGGTCAGTTGCCTCTCTGCTCTTTTGTAAAATTAAAAAGTCAGCACATCAAGGAATGCTACAACTTGCATTTAGGGAGAGCACTTTGTACGTATCCAAGATTATAAAATTTAACAAATGGATGTTCACTCACTAAATGCACGTATGCATATTTACTCTTTATATTCACTAATTGCTATTGCCTCTCTGCTCTTTTGTAAAGTTAAAAAGTCAGCACGTCAAGGAACGCTACAACTTGCATTTAGGGAGAGCACTTTGTAAATCCAAGATTATAAAATTTAACAAATAGATGTTCACTCTCTAAATGCACGTACGCATATTTACTTTTCAATTAATTGCTACACATGGACAATGAATTGTCGGTGAATTGATCAGCGGTATTGTCCTTATCAATGTTGTTCTGATGAAATTGTTCGTCTCGGTCTTTAAATGTCCTTTATACTGTACGTGCTCACATTCTCAGAGATGTAATTTGTGAATCTGCAGGGGTGCGACATTTAGACATTTCAAAGAATCCACAGCGCTTGGTGTGGAGGGGGGGGGGAAGGGGCATGCCCTACTCTTCAACGTGTTTCGTGTGCGAAGAAAAGTGTTTAAAGCAATTTTTATGAAAGACTTTCTGTGTGTGACCCAAGCAAAGACTTGTAAGGTGTAATTCCCATTCATGAATAATTATGACAAAGCTTGAAAAACAGGCAGAAGAAAACTTGAAATTGTACTATGTAAAATCAACATTCATAGTAGTTAATGGCCTCAGGATTTGATGATGCACTGTAGTTTATACTATAGCTTACAGTTTGTGAAAATTTGTTTACATGTATATATTACTGAGTATGCAGTTGATTGTTGTCTTGCCGTTTGTACAGCCTGTTTGTACAGCCAGGTTACGTGTGACGACACAAACAGATGGAAAACAAACACCGGTTGAAGGAAACTGTGGTTATGTAAAACACCTTTATCAGAGTTTTGGGTTGCATAAAGTGCTGTGCGATGTTGACCTGTCACATATCAATTAGAAGTATTGAAAAAAACATTTAGTAAATATAACAAGTATCACAAATAAAATCTTGACATTTTGAAAAACAATGAGGTTGACATAGCATAGTGCCATGTCATGATTGTGACAAACATTAGGATACTGTGGCAACGTGTGCATTTTGGGAAAGAATGTGTACGTGTTGGTTACTGATGGAATGAGATACCAGCAGAAAGAATTGTGTAATGATAGGTTTTAGTTTCATAACTGTGGGTGTGATGACAGTGCAGAAATCTCTAATGATTAGGCCAAGGTCATGGTCACGTACATGTAAGGAGTTTTGAATAGATTCAAGTAGTTAAAGAGGGGCTTTAAGGTCAAATTCAGTTTTGTTATGCACTCACTTTCAGATAGATAGAGTCCTTGCAAACCACAGGGAAAAAGTTACAATTGTCTCTAACTTAGGTTAAAATGGTGAAGAAAAATACCACTTTATGTGATATTCTTTGTTTCTTTTGAAACATCAAGTAGGCCTATAAAGCAAGGGAAACTGACAGTAAATTTTGAATAATTTGGGATTGAACAAAGAAAAATTAAAATAAAGCAGGATTTGATCCAATGACCTCCGGATTAACATGCCGGCGCTGTACCAACTGAGCTACGTGTACATGTATCTGAGCTATGTTTCTTTTGAAACATGACGCCAGTGCCGTTTTGATTGAATTACACCCAAATTCGGGAGTGAACTGACACGTTTAAACTTCCTATACACAAATGTTGACCCCTTATTTGAAATGTGTAGTTATTCAGTTATTGGATGTTGACAAAAATTGCACTGGAAGGGTATAAAACACAGTGTCACTTTACACCGTTTTTACTTGAGGTTATAGAGACTTGTAATTTGTTTCTCCATTTTCATAAAGGACTCTATCTATTGGAACATGAGTGCGTCACAAAATTGAATTTGACCTTGTAGCCCCTCTGTAAACGAGACACGTTTCTAGGCTATTTGTGCAGTACATGCTAGGGTGTGAAAGTAAACATTCAGAAAGCTGTACATGTAAATTCATTTCACATGGGACTGTTTAAAAAGAACTTCTAACCGACCTGTGAAAACTATGTCTACTTACATTGTACAAGATCCCAATTTAGGGAACACAAACAAATGTCTGTATTTTGTGCAGGCTGCTAGTGTTATGTTTTGAAAAAAGCAACATTAAATTGTTTGTATTAATTTATTATTTATTTATTTTATTTTATTTTAAATTTTTTTTTTTTTTGGGGGGGGTGGTTAAATGCTGTTTCGGAGACTTTGATAGTATTCCAAACGCAGAAATATTTCTGGGGAAGAAAAGTCCTGCTCTGCCAAATGAGCTTTTAAAAGTAAAAAAGAATATGTCCCTCACCACTCGTCATCAAGGCCCACCCCATTTTGAGGACTAGAGTCCCCTACACCAAAACGTCAAATTAAACCGACCAGTGACGAGTTAACTTTATAGCATTGTTCTCACTTTCTCAAAACTGTTTTTTATTTGTCTTTGAAGGACAAGATGGAGCGCCTCACCACGTCCACCGGTATGCCCATTGACGACAAGCAGGCATCAATGACAGCAGGACCACGTGGCCCGATACTCATGCAAGACTTTGTATTCAGCGACGAGATGGCACACTTTGGGAGGGAGAGGATCCCGGAACGTGTGGTACACGCTAAGGGGGCAGGTTGGTGTCCAAAGCTCGCTTCTTTTCTAATTGCTTTCATTCCTATGTATGGCACTCAGGTGACTTGTTGTTTTAACGAAATATCATATAGGTTGACTGTTGCAAGCTTTTTCGCTTTAGGGTCATCATTTGGTAAATTGTGTAATTTCTATCCGAAAGCTTACATGTACTTGTTATAAAGATGGTAATGGTAGTATTAAGCATCCTGTTAAATCATTTCGTCTGAAGTGCCCCTGTTGATTAGAAGTCAACAAAAACATTTTAATCTGAGAAACGATTCATGCATGAATCGTTTTTTCCAGATTTCTGAGGATCGGTGTCCTGTCGTGAATGCTGCAGCCAGATATGCGGTTGGTACCCGCTGTCACCTCGCTAAACATGGATGGATTCAAAGTTCTTGTGAAATTACCATGCCTGATTTTTGCTGTTTTGTCAGCAACTACATGTAGACAGTGTACATGTACACAAGTGTATGTTGTGCTAAGTTGACTGGGAATACCCAAAAAATCTATAGCCTTGTTTTGTTTGCATTTGATTTCTTAAGTACTTTCTACCCATTTGAAGCATTGTTATTATTTGTTTGTATGCACTATTTCCTAGGTGCATTTGGTTACTTTGAGGTGACCCATGACATCAGTAAGTACACAAAGGCCTGCGTCTTTGAATCAATTGGCAAGAAGACTCCAGTTGCTGTCCGCTTCTCCACTGTGGGTAAGATAGTCCTCCACTTGAAAACCGTCCTTCTCTTTGTAACATTTTCCAGCAAGTTGACAAACCATTTGAAACATTTGGACTGCACAGGTTGCGTATGGTGGCATCCCGCAGCCAGCCCCACTTTGCTCTCTAGCTCAGGCATTTGGTTTATCAGAATCTTTCCTGATTTCAGGATTTTTCACTGATCTCTCTGCACCATCACAGCATTCTCCCTTACCAGTGGCCTGCTGGCCAAATGCTAGTTAGAACACCTGAGGACTGATTCTCTCCAATTGGCCTGGCCGGCCAGTTCAGTGTTGACAAACATACCTTTTTCATATGCATTATGGACAATGTGAAAAAGCTGGGGTACTAGTAAAATGACAAGCTCACTGGTCCTGCTGGTGAGTCACTGAATAGAGTTAAGGGCAAACCCTGCTTCCGATTTTCTTGATAGTAGAGGCAAACTTGCCTTTGTAGAGATGGAAAGACTTGGCCCTTGTCAAAAACAGACACTCAGATAAATCTGTTTGAAATGATGAAGACAGTCTGTAAACCTCTAACATAAAACATGTTGTGCATTCTGGGAGCTTCATTTCCACACCAAGAGGAAACTGTTAAACCAAATTATTGAGGATTTTTCATTTTCATACAATCTCATCCCTGCTGGCTGCATGGTTTATCAAGTGTTCACCTCCAAAGATTAATAAATCTTTTCTCAAAGAGACGAATATAAATGCACAACTCATTTTCATTTTCTTCTCTGAAGGTGGTGAGTCTGGATCAGCCGACACGGCCCGTGACCCGCGCGGCTTTGCCATCAAGTTCTACAGTGAGGACGGCAACTGGGATCTCGTCGGTAACAACACCCCGATCTTCTTCATGCGAGATCCCATCTTCTTCCCCAGTTTCATCCATACACAGAAGAGGAATCCTGTCACTCATCTCAAGGTTGGTTTGTCAGTCTGGATCTGTCTGTTTGTCTGGGTGTCTGTCTGGCAGATAAAGAACGCACTTTCAAATGCTTATTAGTGGGTTTTGACAGTCGGGTATTTAGGGGAGAGAGTCATTTTGCAGAAGGGGGCTGAAATCACCAACACAGTTGGAGGGAGGCAATCAAAATCAAGTCACACAACACAGTTCCACAAGACATCGGTTTCTTCAGCAACAACATCTGGTCACCACTACTCAAGCCCACCCCCTTCTTCAATCAGCAGCTCACCACAATACCAACACACTCCAGCGCACACCAAACAGCTAGCAGCTAACTCCCCACGCATCACTGGTTCAAAACAGCTTGGACCCTTCCCACCCAATTGTGCATCCCTCCATCCCTCAGCATCATAAGCAGTCCAGCATTACACTTCTCCCGAAAGAGTTTTATTCATGGTTGTACCCACAAGTTTACTACTACAGTTTTTCTTATGATCCTCACCGTGCAAAGCTTCGAGCATCACTTCAAACCTCTGCTTGTTTCTCTTTCAGGACCCTGATATGTTCTGGGACTTCATCACACTCCGTCCCGAGTCCACCCATCAAGTGAGCTTCCTCTTCAGTGAACGTGGAACCCCCGATGGGTACCGTCACATGAACGGCTACGGCAGTCACACCTTCAAGCTCGTCAACAAGGACGGAGAGGGAGTGTACTGCAAATTCCACTTCAAAGTAAGTAATCAGTATCCTTAGGATTTTGTCAACGCTTTTTCAGTGACGTGTCATGGCTGAGCGGACATTACCGAAGGAGTTGAATATGTTTAAATAGTGTAATGATACTTTTAAACAATGGGATTTAAAGTGCCAAATGAATGCCTCTAGACTGTTATTATTAATATTTTGCCATTCAAACAATTTTTATTCGTGCTGTTTTTCTACTTTGTAATGTTTCTGAACTGAAACAGAAGATTAATCCAATCTTTCATACAAAATATATAAAAATATATAAAAAGCCATCAGACTTACGTATTACATGTACATGGTTTTGTTCAAAAAAAGTTTGACTGGAACAGGATTTGAACAAAAGACCTCCTAATTAACGTGCCAGCACTCTACCAAATGAGCTGTCAAGCTCTATTTTGTCAATATCTTTGTTCGGGGGTGCCAGTCAGAAGCCATACAACCGTTAACTCCGTGTAGCCAGGGATCACACCCAAGTTTACAATACAACCTGGAAAGCGGCTGCCAGGGGATCACCTTAAGAGGACGCAACTCTTGTATTTCAAATGTCAAGTAACAAACCACAAAGGAAACTGACTGGTTCTAGTCAATTTGTCTTTGTTCAACCCCAAATTGTTTAAAATTTACCCAGTCAGTTTCCCTTGTGGTTTATTACTTGACAAAATGAGTATGAGTTTTTTAGTAGCAAGTGCTCTAGAAAACCTTTTTTTAAATCTCTTAATTGTATTGTCAATCTTTAAAAGCATTAGACTTTACTGAAGTGTATTATTATATTTATTTTATCTTCCAAACCAGATAATTCTTATGCCCGCTATCTTCCCAGTATTTGAGTTCTAAGTACGTGTACTTGGTTACTCCTGCCCCAGTTTCAGTCATTTTGATGACAAATAATTTAAGTTTTTAATTTGTGAATTGCCCACTGCATGATCAGGAAGCTTGCTTGTCCCTTGTGCGTACGTGCCCAGACGCTTTCAACCGCTCATCAAACCGTACTTTGTCGTTTACTTTTCACTCGTTTGTTATTTACTCTGTCCTGGGTTTTTGGACTCGCTAAATTTGGGCCCCTGCATGATCAGGAAGCTGGCTTGTCCCTTGTGCCTACGTGCCAAGCGCTTTCAACCGCTCATAAAACCGTACTTTGTCGTTGACTTTTCACTCGTTGGTTATTAACTCGGTCCTGGTTTTTTGGACTCGCTAAATTTGGGCCCCTGCATGATCAGGAAGCTGGCTTGTCCCTTGTGCTTACGTGCCAAGCGCTTTCAACCGCTCATAAAACCGTACTTTGTCGTTGACTTTTCACTCATTTGTTATTAACTCGGTCCTGGGTTTTTGGACTCGCTAAATTTGGGCCCCCTGGAATTTGCATAGCGCGGAACATTATCTCAATACTGTGGTGCACTTTGGAATCCTGTTTTGTTCTTACTCAAACATGGGGCACCAAAAGGTCACTTTGTGTGATAACACCTTTGATCTTGTCAGTCGTTGCTGTCTGTGTCTTTGACAGATTTTGTTGCTTGGGATATCTGTTTGTTAATAATAAAAAAAATTAATTTGGGGAACGTTAAAACAAGATTCAAGATATGAGTTTTGTTAGCATGAAGATTAAAATCTGTTCCAGAAGGGAATGAAGTGGGTATGGCATTGTGAACTTTCTCAAGCATGATGAGCATCTTGTACATATGTGTATGTCTTGTGGTTGGTACAATGTAGCACTATTACCTGCTCTCTCACATAGGAAAAAAAAACACACACTTTTATTTACCTGATGGAATCTAAGTACACATTTACATTGTTGTAAATTATTGAAATATAATTTGGGGTTGAACAGAGAAATATTTATGTGTACTAGAGGATAGGCCATTTGTGTTGAAATTATGTTAACCTCTGCTGCTGTTTTGTGCAGCATTAGTCCACGTACAACAACTTCACAAGGTTAACAGTTCTATAACTGCTACTTGTACTTTAAGCAGACCTACCTATGATAGCAACTGCCTAATGTACAGGAAGTCACCTGATGTCCAATGTACTCCAGCAATCCCCATCCACCGACAATGCCGTTTTCTAAACAGCAGTTTTGCTTGTTTTTGAACATTTTTTACTATTGTCAGACTGTAGGGAATGCATTTCTGGTTGTGTTCTGTTAACCTTTCACGAACCACAGAGCTTTATAAAGCGTTTGTTCTATAATACCCATAATCCTAATAAATATATTCTGTTTTCACCTTTGACCCTAGTGCGACCAAGGAATCCGTAATTTGAATGCGGCACGGGCTGAGGCAATTGCATCCAGTGACCCAGACCATTCCATCCGCGACCTTTACAATGCCATCGCTACCAACAACTTTGTAAGTAATTCCGGTGCACGTTATTCTTTGCCTAACTGTTTTAACTCTATCACCCCAGTAAATGAAAAGTAGAAGTTTCTTAAATGTTCAAGAACTACATGTATGGAGGTTTACAAACCAAAAACTCACCACTAACTCTCATAGATCTCTGATATTTGTATCAAATACAATAATTGTTTTTACGATTTCTTAAAACCATTTCCTGATAGATATTTTGACACTTTTATCAAAGGCATGATATTTTTCCTACTTTAGTCTGATTTTGATTTTTTTGCCCTTGGAAAATTAGAAAAGCTGTGATTAAATAGCCTGAAAAGTGTTATTAAAGCCCACACCATATAGGTCAGCCCTTGTGCTCAAGCATATTTTCCTCCTTGTTTCCAAGAATCAGATATCATGCCTGACGTTAGTACAGAGTACAGCAGCTATCTGAACAAGTTGCTCTTGCTCTTGGGACCCCTTTTGTTTACTGTGATTGTTGTTCTTTTCTTGGCAGCCATCTTGGACACTGAAGATTCAGGTCATGACCTTTGAGCAAGCAGAGAAGCACAGGGACAATCCATTTGACTTGACCAAGGTAAGCCTTCACATACATGCATACAGTAAGCCTACAAACTGTGTACATACTGTACTTGTTTTGTCGACCTGGTAAATCAAGGATTTATTTTTCTTCAAACATTGTTTGGACTTGGTCATTTTAGAGATCTCCTCTATGTGTACGCCCAAAGTTACATCCTTGGTTTGTCAAAACAATCCCTAAAGTCCTTGATGGCACCAGGTAGATATGCCCAGTTTTCAACACAAACATGTTTACATACATGTGTTATGATGTTATTGGAGTGTCATGGCCGAGCGGTCTAGTTCACTGGACCCAAGCTCTGGTGTTGTCAGCAGCAGAGTGTGGGTTTGAATCCCGGTCATGGAAGAAAATCAAGATGACCAGATGATGATAATGCTCCCTGTGCTTTAGCCTTCCATCTCGGCTGATCATTATCTGTTGATTCCCTCCCACCCCTCCCTTTGTACATGTAGGTGTGGTCCCAGAAGGAGTTCCCGCTCATCCCCGTCGGCAAGATGGTTCTCAACCTCAACCCAAGGAACTACTTTGCCGAGGTGGAGCAGATCGCCTTTGCACCAGCTCACATGATCCCTGGCATTGAGCCCTCTCCAGACAAGATGTTGCAGGTATTTTCAGACTGGGTTTACTTTTTTTTGTATTTTAGAAGACATGTACAACATCAGTAACAACCCAGTCCAAGTTTGCGCAAGGACCATCTGTCGATTAGTGAACGATAATGCCTGGTACCCAACACACGAGTACCAGTTAGTATCGGCCACTAGACGTCGGCAAACTTGGCCCCAGATGTGATTTCACGTTGTGTTCTAACAGCTGCTTTATTTTGCAAAAAAAACATAAAATTCTTGAAAAAATAATTCCAAGCTCCTATTCTTGCCATGCCTTTTCTTGTCATGTGATTGCAGAAACTAACAGTTTTTATGTTTTTTTTTCTCTCTTCTGTCTGCAGGGACGTCTGTTCTCCTACCCAGATACGCATCGTCACCGCCTGGGAACCAACTACCTTCAGATCCCTGTCAACTGCCCGTACAAAGCCAAGACCCGTAACTACCAACGTGATGGGCCACAGTGCGTTACTGACAACCAGAGTAAGTCCTTTTCAGAGCGTAACCAAGTGATTGTTACAAAAGATTACAATGGTTTTGAATACCTTTGGAATGTCAAATATAGACAGTGAGCCCTCTGGTCGAAACCAAAACAGTACATTTCTTCGCGGCAGTATGGCCATGCATCAGGTTTGCATAAATTTGGATTAAGAGTGATGTGTAATAACGATAATAATAAAATAATTGAGAGGCTAATATTGTGTTAGGAGTGATGTAATAACGATAATAATAAATTTAAATTTGAGAGGCTAATCATCCTTACTCGCAGATGAGAAGCTGAATTGCGAAGGTCGCGGCAAAAATGTGTTTGAGCCGCAGGCATGCAAGGCCCCCCCTTTGCAGCGAGCCACTTTGATCCATATATGACCACGGAGCACAGCCAGAGATCAAAATTGTTTGATGTCACGGTTCAGATCACCTTTGAATTATGAGACCTTTGACGACACTTCAAAAACTAAACTTACGCAAGTCAGGAACGGCACATGTACCGCTGGGGAGATTACAATAGAGGGCAGTTTAGATGTAAAGGGGCTCATGGTCTATAGTAAGGCTGGAGAAAAACTTTTAAAAATTCAAGGATAAATCACTTTGGTAAAGATTAAGTACAGCAGTGGAGCACGCCAAAGTGCTGTGTCCGTAAAAACCACATGCTATTACACTCATCGAAAGTGTGACTACCTGCCTGGAGTTGTAGTGCACTGGCAAGGTGAACATTTGTGTATTTCAGACCACCATGTCACATCTCAAATCTTGAGTTGATCAATCTTGTATCCTCTGCCACAGCTGGAGCACCCAACTACTTCCCAAACAGCTTCAACGGCCCCACTGATGACAAGAAGTACGCCCAGCAGACCTTCAGTACCAGCGGTGACGTGGCTCGCTACAACACCAAGGACGATGACAACTTCACCCAGCCAGGAAACTTCTGGAGGAATGTTCTCTCTCCCAGCGAGCAAAATGCCTTGGTCTCCAACATGGCCGGTCACCTGTCGGGCGCTCAGGAGTTCCTGCAGAAGAGAGCGGTATGTCTTCTCTTTTACTTCTGCCGCTGCCTACTCCTCAACCTTATCCATACAGCCTTTCAAAAAAAAAATTAACAGTGTGATGCTGGTCTCTGACACTTCATGCCAGCTGTGATTGTCCGACTCATTTTGTAAATAGTGGAAGGCGGTGGCCGGGATTTCCATCACGAGTCTCATTGTCGTTATGTTGGACGGAAACCCTAACCTGGCCAGTCTTGACCCTTAATCTCTCCTGCAAAAGATAAAAAGCACAGAGCTGCCAACATTTGCGTCTTGCAATCAGGGAGATTTTGTACAACAGTCAGGGAGGCATTTAGAGTTACATTCAACATAATAGGGAACAAGTTTCCATAATTGGGGAGATTTTCAAATTTCCTCAGAACATGGAAAGATTGGTTTAATGTCAGGGAACTTGGCAGCTTTGATAACATGGACTGTTTTGACAACACATATTCAGCCTTTGCTCCAGTGTAAAATTTGGGTCTTGTCTCTGCTGACCTGAGCCAAATATCAGAGCTGATTAAGCAGATAATAGTACTTAACAATTTTCTACTAACCAAACTACAAGCAGGTTACCAGTCACAGGTGGCACATGTGGTATGGTATTTTAGCTGGTAACCTTATTCTGGTAAGCATAATTTTGTTATGCTTAGCTAAAGTTTGTGCTTAAGCAGCTCCACGAAATTGAACCCTGTTCCAATCGTATCTAATCCAATAGTCGTCTACCGCACCTAGATGTTTTTCTGTGAAGTTACAAAGGATTTTAAATTATCTTTTTTGTGGGTACAGGTTGAGAACTGGTCACAGTGTGACAAGGAGTGGGGACGCCGCCTGCAAGCTGCTCTAGATGAACACAAGGCAGCAGCTGTAAGTTTTAAATATCCTACTCTATAGACCATGTGACCTTTGTTTACGAAAAGAAGGACCTTGTACACTCCAGGGCCTTTCTGGCAGGCAGGATACTACGGTTGTCATGCGTTACATTTTGTGTCAAAATTTCCACATGAATTCAAGAGTTTTAAAAATAACAGCTAGAGCTGTTTTGAGATGTGCCCCCTTTCATCAAATCAAAAGTGAAAATTATACAGGGTCAAAAACTATTGATAAGAGTAAATAGTTTTGTTTGGTTCATGGGTTTACATGGCGGGAGAAAAACATGATGACTGTGCAGTGATAAAGCTGTGCAGATGATTATCAGAAGTCGCTCATACAGGTTAAATTAAATCAAATTTACTAGCAATCTGGCTTGTACCTCTTTAAGAAAACAAGTTTGCGGCACCATTTTCCTACCAGTGTTTAGCACAGGCCCCCTGATTAATATGCAAATTAGGTCAGTGGTACTCATCTAGGTTCTTCCAAGGTAATTCTGCAATGTCACCGGTCATCTTTCTATTTTATTATTACCTCTTCTTTCTTCTTTGAGTGTGCACCTTGAGTGTAGTATTTTAGGGCCTTGTGATTGGGGAATCCCCCCCCAAATAATTAATTGAGGGGCACCGTCATCATGATCATAATGTGCTTGGGACATGAAAACATGAATTCTCACTCTTACTCTCAGCTACTACACCCGCGCACGTAGACCGTCACATCACAAACAAAGCTTTAGAGGGCGCCGTCATTATTAATGCGCGCGCATGTTCAGTAAATTGAGTGAGAGTTCAGAATTTAATGTCTGGCCACAGACTCGCTGTGGCCACGAAGGCAATGCCCCTAAGGCTCTCCTATGTTTACAGAGCATTATGTGAATGGTCTCTTTCATTGAAATATTTTTGTTATGTTTTTTCTTTCAGGGTAAAGCTGCCGTCGCTAAAATGTAAAGTGAATGTTGCCCGAAGACGAAGAATGCATCGGGTCTTCAACACCAAGACGTACGACCTGCATCAAAGCATGGAGCTGATTGGTCAGCTCTTGACGTCACACACAACTAGTCAATTGACACCAGAGCTTTATTAAACACTTATTTGCATGATGTTCGAATGATGTCAGGTGGCAAGTACAAGTAACAGCAAGTTTTCCATTTTTAAGTGAAATTTCTTGGAAGCTTATAATTGTAGCAATCCACTTAAGGGCAGATGTAATGTGCGAAAGTCTTGGGCGCCATAAGACCTTGTTTGCCCCTATTTTTGACTTTCTTTCTTTTGATTTGTTCTTCAATTTTACCCAGTTTGATTTTGCCGGCGAACTACGTAGAACATCTAGCGAATTGTGGTGATAATAACACACTGTATTTTTTATTTCAAATGAAAACTTGGAGAAGTCATTTTGAAGGTTATGTGTGGTCTGCCACAATTTTATTTCTTCTCCCCCAAATCCTAATGGTGCCTTTCCTGCTGGATCAGAAATGTAAACAGCAGTTTTGTTAATTTTTATAATTGTATATGTAATTGAGTTTATGAAAGGGAGATTTGTTGTCATAATGCAAGTGATATCCAATTATAGAATGGTGTGGTTGATTTTTCTGCCAATTATGTACGTGTATACATCATTATTTTTTATAGAAAAAATATACTAAAATTAGTTCTTTTTAAATATCATAGTTGTTATAAAATAATTTAAAGAGTACGATTCACAAAAATAAAGGATCCCAGTTATGATCGCCATCAATATTGAGAAAAATAAACCATTACATCAAAATGAAATTGAGTACTTTGAAAGCAAAGTGAATCTTACGCGCCCAAATGATGTTTGAGGAAGGAAAATATTTTATATTTTTTTTGCCTCCAATTTTATGCCAATGATTCACAAGGAACAGAACAGTATTGTGTTACACTGCACAGTTCACTTAGTAAATATCGCTCATTTCAAAGCCTAGTAGACACATGTGTTGATGATTTTTAATTTTTATTTGCCATTCCCGTGTAGTAATCCTGTACAGAAATTACTAATTAATTAAAAACCCTGAAAATAACATAAGTCTTTATGAATGATTTGTTTACTTTTTACTTTGGGTTGTAGTAAAGTAAGATAACTTGGTATTCAAAATTTAAATGATCAGTTTGAGGTTATTCAGGAAAAAGTTATTAATGACAGCACTGCATTTACTATGGTAGAGGTACATGTAGTTTAATAGCACTCATTCAGTTTTAATCATTGGTTTGTAAGGTAATTGTTTGGGTACTATACCATAGGAAGTAGAACACAGAGAATGCCAGTGTCATTAGGGGATTTTGTCCAACCCCCTCCACCACCCCGCGTGTGTGTGTGTCCCCCATACAGTAAATGAACAAGGGCTGAAGGAAGTTGGTTTCAAAGGAGGGGACTATCGGACAAAATTTATACACAATTCGCTGTGGGGGGGGGGCACAGAATTACTTGGGGGACAGAATCTCCTGCCACATTAGACTAAGTTGTCATGTGTCTCCTGTAGACACCCTCTATGTCGGCTGTGGACTAGACAAACAGTATCATTACACTATGTGACGCGCCTGTGTGGCAAAATTAACCAGATCAACCCAACAGGAAAAACTAACATTTTGCCCGACAGCTAAAAACGGCAACGTGCATGAATTACCTCAAAGCAGATACGCGCAGAGAACAACACTTACGGCATTCTCTGGGTTGTATTTCTATGATAAGTACCTAGATTACAATGTAGTATCAAATATCTTGTCAGGAATCTTCAATGAGCTTGCAATATATATCTTAATCCGAACCCTCTTTGTGTTGTGATATTACACAAAACCGTGCCATGCCATTCAATATCGCAATCGTCTATGGTTTATCAACACTAAGTTGATTGGACTTCAAAATCGATCCGCCTGGCGGCATGGCTATTCATTACCAAACCCATCAAGTTCAAGTTGAATCCATGCTGTGTACCGTGGAGGGTTTTAATTTAAAAATGACATGAAGAACGTGGGAATGGATTTTTCTTTTCGAAGTTGTTTTGTTTTGTTTGCTTTAAGGAAATAAAGCAGTCTTGATATAGCAGGTAAAAAAAAACAAAAAAAAACAAAACAGGTATGTTCATGTAGTTTAGACTTTAATCATTCCAATAGTGTGATAACATTAAATGTACCATGTTATACTTATCATCAGGGAAAAATGTTGTGTGTTTCTCTTTTCTTTGTTATGCTCAAAATATTTTACTTTACTTTACTTAAAAAGCCTTTAACCTTACAAAGAGTATTTAAATAGTTTTAAAAAAAATTGTTCGCGATCAGGTCTACTTTGTGTTATATACTTCTTGTATTCCTCCTTGAACTCATTCAAAGGAAATTTAACTTCCAACTATTTTACTTCAAAGACTTCACTCTTTGAAAAAAAGCATATACATATTTCACGAGTGTTTCTTTTCTCCTAAAATATACTCTATCTGGTCAAAGCCCTTCTTTATAAATAACAGAAAAAACGTTCTACGGTGAACATGGACGGTTTCAATAAATAACAACAAATCTTATGTACATGTACAAATATGCCACTGTACAAACCATACAAGTATTGCTACCAAATAGATAAACAAATCTTTCTCGTTTTGTTTTCATGTTTTGATTTAAAATTGCATGGTAGAAACACGATTTAGCCATAAGCACTTTGGAAAGATCGGAAAGGAGTCGCCTTGGCTCTGAGTAAAGCATGAAAGCGAGGTATAAAAATTTCCTTTTTTTTTAAAATTTAAGTTCCTACTCAATCCTTTAGGATACTTCCAGGATGTTGCTGCAAACTTCCCAGTCATTTTGATCGTCAACATGATCTACAGGAATTTAGTCTGAAATATTTCAGTTACCACTGCTGTCGGGAGTAAGAAGTAAGGTTTAAACAGAAAATCTCCATTCCTGTCTTTTGGCAGAGTGAGTCTGGAGTTATCAATATTACACAAAACTCTCTTTGGTTTTTGCACACATGTTGAATGAATCGATGAGTCTTGGTCGGATCAGCTGCTCCACGTCGGACGTCTTGAAGACGGATGGCCCAAGAATGCTGTGAAGCCTCCTCAATGCAGCCTGGAGACGGACAACCAAAGAGAAATGTCACTTGACTGGAAACACATATCTAACAACTTTACTGTCATTTACTGTCAGCTACATGTACAGTATATCATATCTCATCTCAGCCTGTGTCAAAATTAAGAGCTTCGACAGTGGCTATGGCTGGATTTCTTAAAAGGCTTATTCTTTAGCTTTGCCACAGAAGCCACTAGCCATAGCCATAGCTGAAGTCGCTTGATTCGAACACGGCCATAGATTCACACATAATTTCTGTGTATTTGCTAACAATGTATGCACACTCCATTCAACAATTGGTATGCAGTTGCCCTCAAGCAGTCTTAACTGGTAAAGAAATTTTCCTGAACCCCAGTGGAAATTTAAAACAAGTTGGCATGCCTGGTCCAGAGCTAAGATATTGAGAGATTTGCGACAACTTGCGATTGTAAGCCATTGTTTGGTACCAAAAAAAAACGCATGTGTGCACACTGGGTGCCAAACAAGACTGCACATTGGGTTGTGCTACATTTGGACCGATGACCAAAGAAAACTGGTCCCTCCATGTCGCAACTCTCAATACACCGCTCTGGCCTGGTCACATGCAAAGCAGTGTGGATTTGTCTATCCAGTACTTAAATCTAGGAGGGTTTTGTTGTAATATTTGTGGTGGTAAAAGTTGGTGTTATAAAACTTACAAGGCAAGCAACAAGGACCGGCTCACTGTCATTCCTCTCTCGTCTGTTGCTACAAAGCTCTACTAACCTAGGAATGGCTGAACAAAGAAACAGACAATTTGCATCATAGCGACTTTTATATATAGAGTTATTATTGCTTTATCTTATTATTATATCTTTCTGGTAATGGAACTAAGGGACCCTCAAAAGTGATTACCACTGTAACCCGTAGGCCTGGTGATACCCAAGTAGAGAATATGTTGAATATGTGTCAGTTTTAGATGTGGGAGGAATACCCTAAACTGGGGAAAATCCAGATGCAAGCCTCAGTACTATAAAGGTACTTTATTTTACTCCATTGAGCCGTGTACAAATCATGCCTGCATTAAGTCTAGGCCCTGTGGCTCTTTGGTAAACATGTGATGTCACAGGTCACATGCTCTTATAGCGCTAGGGGAATCCAGTACAGCTATACCCCTACAAGTCAACATTAAAAACACACCTCCAAGACACGTACCTTCTAAATCTAAAATTTGTTCTGCGCTGCTCTGATCCCTGGCTAATCTAGCTAGGGCAATAGCGGCCTTCTGAAGCACCTTCTCACAGGACAATAAAGCTGCTTGCTGAACGTCTCCACTGTCACTACTCTGCGGACTCTCCTTCCCTGAATATGATGGCGCCCTCGTGCTGAGGAAATTCACCAGGAGCCTTGTACCGTCAGACTCGATGATTTCTTTCCGACACTGCTCCGTGACGGCCATATTGGCTAATATTGTTGCTACCTACAGGATTGATAAAGATACATGCAATATTCCAGCATTATTGGCCTTATTCCAGTGTTTTCCATCTTAAGTCTTTTATTAATAATAATTATGTATGTTTACTATGCACTTTTTCAAGTTAAGTAAAGGTCCTGCAGTATTAGACCCCAAGTATTCCTAAAACCATCTCAACTCCTTAGTGACAGAACTTTTAAAAAATTACAAAATGACAAAAAGGAAATCGTACTTGCTGTTGAAGTGCCATTTGCTACAAAAACAAGTAAAGCCATTGTACAAAATTAGAATAAAACTTTTAGATTTGTCTTTAAGCCAATGTGACTGCACATTGGCACAGAATTAAGTCAGTTCAAAAAAGATACAAATCTAATTCCTTCATGAGTCTAACTCGTACCTGATCTTGACAGTACAGAGTGCTTGCTTTGCCTCCTTTACAACCTTTGACTAGTGCCCTCGTGGTGTGGTAACTGGCCAGGCACTCACAGGCCATACTGTCCATGAAGGTGATGTTGGCTATTGCAGATGTTGAGATGACAAAAACGGAACTTGATGAGGCATTTTCACACAGTGCTGAAAAAAAAAACATGGGTGTGAAGGTGGCACTGTGGGTTTTATTCCTGACATCTTAAGTAAACAATATTTTTTCTCATAGCTGTATAAATTAAATTTTTGAGACCGAGTGCGACACAGTCACCCTTTGAGCGAAGCCCAAAGCCAACAACTCTGCCACCAGAACTTGAATTCAATGTTCTAGACCGCTCGCCCACAACATGCCACAGTGATTCCTGCACGTCTTCTTCAAAAATGAGAACATTCAGAGGTTTATTTACCCGTTAATTCTTTAAGGAGGTCCTCCATGTATTCAATGAAGCCCAATAAGTGATGATAGTTGTCGATACTTGGAGATGTGATCTGGGCTATGACAGAGGCTGCCTCCGCCTTCACCGACTCCGTCGATGTTGGAGATGATAAGATTTCACTCAGGTACTCTACCCCGCTGGCCTGTGAAACATTCGCAACAAATAACTAGTCATTCTACAGCAGGGCAAACAACAACTTTTTCCAAACCTGAACTGCTGATAATATTAAATAACAACTTGTTTAAGGAATATGAACAACTGTCAGTAACAATTATTATTGTTAGTTGTTGTGTGTGTGTGTGTGTGTGTGTTTGATAGTACAAGTCACATTCTAGAGAAAATAGCTTATTATACCAGTTTTAGGACTGGCCAAGTCATAACAAAACAGATCGATATTCTGCAAAGCTTCAAATGTTTGTGGGAATGTATTTTGACCTAAAATCACATCAAACTTGACTTACATATATTATGAAATGATTATCGTGTAACAATATGACTACAAAGTGCACCGTATATATTCATAATGATCTACAAGTAGGCCTATTGAACAAAATCTAAAGATAAATTTATCATTCTTTTGCACAGCTAAGAAACACAGAATAATAATACAATCAGATATTTGTGGTTGCTAAATAATTTTCTTCTTTTGTACTTTTGTAAATTTCTGGGTATTCTTACCAACCCAAATCCCTTGAGTGATTTACAAGGATTCTTCCTCATTCATGTCACTCTAACAAAATCCAACGAAACCATATGGTAACTACACAACCCGAACTGTTGGACTCCCACATCTAACAATCATGCACATAATAATGGTAGTAGCGCTAGAAGAAATGTGTTCGTCAAATTTAACAAAAAATCAACGCCTAAAAATAATGTTGTCCATCGAGGTATCTCATACTGGAATAGTTTAGACAATTCTCTTAAATCATCACCCTCTATGTCTTGGTGAAAAACTTAAGAGTTTGGTACCTCGACTCTTATTCATAAAGTAAGATGTGATTTGTCAGCTAGTATGTTGGCCCTGTCTCACTTGTCCTGTTTGTCCTGTGTCTATGTTAAATATAATATATAATGCAAAATTTGTGAAGTGCCATCTGCCTATGACCAAACATATTCTGAGGCGCTGGGAAAAAAAGTTAAGAAAACCATAAATTACTTAGATAATCAAAGTACACAGGGGATGAAAAAGACAGATTTGCACACTAACAAAAACCAAGTGGATCAACACAATAATTATACAGAGTTAGTCATAAGCAATGCCGAACAAATTGTATTTTAAGCACAATTTTGAAAATGTCCAGAGATTCTGTAGCGCGGATATTTAGTGGTAAAGAGAAGAGTTCCAGAGTTTTGAAGCAAATACTGACATGACTGAAAAGGCACGTTGGATGTGGTTGTTTTAGGGACAGTTTGTTTGCAGATGGAAGATTGCGACTTGGTGTGTAAGGTGAGAGAAGTTCCTTGAGATACGGTGGTGCCTGGTCCTTCATAGCTTTCCGTGCGAGAAATATAGCTTTTGAAGGTAATTCTTTGACAGACTGGAAGCCAGTGAAGTTGGTTAAGAACAGGTGTGATGTGATCATGTATACAAATTTTTGATAATACACAAGTGGTAGACTTTTGAACATATTGTACTTTTTGATGATGAACTTGTAGTTGACATAGAGCTGCAGATTGAAGAGTCTGATATTTGCATATAAACAATGCAATATTGCATATAGACAATGCATATTTGCATATAAACAATGTATATTTGCATATAAACAATGCATATTTCATGCATGAGAATCGGCGATGATGAAAAATCAGGAAATCCGGACAAATCCGGAGGATTCTAATGCCTGATAATAAAGTAATGATCTTTTACTTT
The DNA here is from genome assembly GCA_032158295.1 of Pycnopodia helianthoides. Classification (NCBI taxonomy): domain Eukaryota; kingdom Metazoa; phylum Echinodermata; class Asteroidea; order Forcipulatida; family Asteriidae; genus Pycnopodia; species Pycnopodia helianthoides. Next base: position 18,455,913 of record CM063250.1, on the reverse strand, counting down.
GGGAGACTTATGTATCGGAAACAGCTTGTCAAACAAAATATTAAAAACCCCTGCTCACTCTTTCCAGCTCTTGCCTGCCCTCAGCTACATTGCATAAATTAGCCACCGTCCTCAGAGCAACTGGCTTCATGGAATTAAGAGATGCCTGCTGACAGAGTTCAAGAAGAGATTGTATAGCGCCCTCCTGAGTCAAGAAAAGAACAAAAAAAAAAAAAAAAACAGTTTGTACTCATCATCAGTAAACGTTTTCAAAGGAAATTGTCATTAATTATTCCTTCCCAGGGGTGTACAGCAGGGGCAATCTTTGGAAGGAATTTGCTGATTTTTAAAGAAAGACTTGCACCCAGCATACAACCAAAGATTGTGGAGCGCCGAAGACACAAGATGGGGAGGCAGAGCTCTATCTACTGTTTGAACGTGAAATACACATGGGCGCCAGCAAGCAACTGTTTTGTTATTTATGAGAGTAAAGGTCTTTATCTGCACTCAGGGTTTGCCCTTCACTTTTTTGGTGACTGGCCTTAGGACCAGTTAGCTTGTCATTTCACTGGTCCTTTTTAACACTGACTTAATCAGCCGGACCACATGCCCCATGGAGTGAATTCTGACTGGTCCTCATGTGTTTTAACCCTCCTACTGTCAGTGACTCTTGGCAACATTTTCCAGTGAGTTGACCAACCATTTGACTGCCAAGGTAGTGTACGGTGGCACAACTGTGCACAGAACTAACTGTGTACTGTGTACATGCATTCCCTCATGGTATCATACTGCAGGCTGGCATAGTTTATCTATCATTCAAAACCACAGTGAATGGTATTGAATGTTCAGACGGCAAGAGGGTTAACTAGCCTTTGGCCAGTGGACCACTGTTAAGGGAGAACGCTGGCCCTGAACTATTGTGGCATCCAGTGCACATTTCACATTCAGCCCGAGTTCCCCATCTTGCGCCTTTGGCGCTGTATAATCTTTGCACACAACCCAGCTGTATTCAATAATAAAGCAAAACACATTCCTGAGCAAACTAGTGCTCTTAAATAATCCTTTATACTCCCCAGGCCTCCTAGCCCACACCCACATCAACAAGTTTGGAATTATATCAAATTGGTACGCCAGGCCCAGTGACAAGCAATTGTTTTTTTAGACGTACAGTCCTCAATCCTCCGTAATCAGACAACTTCTTGAAGAGGATTTTGGAGAGTTGGGGTGTTAAAAGAAAAATTAATTATAACTGATTTTGGTGTTTTATTTGCAAACAGAGGCTCAAAAAGACGACTGAGAAAAAAGGTTTTCTTGGTCACAACACCTTAGTTCTCCTCTGGATGCAGGTACGTACACTGATGCAATTAGTCAGACAATCAGTGGGTTTGATTTGAATAAAATGGAAGATGGGGTTCGATTTCAGAGAATGTGTATTTAAGGGGGAGGGACCAACGATCGCTGTGGGGGAATCTACTTTCAGTTTTAGGTGGGAGCTGCCGATCACTCCGGCCTGTAACTTGCATATCAGTGTGGGCTGATCTGACCATAATGGAAGACGATTTAAGACAAGGGTAGAGGAAATATACGTATCTCATCACGTTTTACTGTTTACAGTCAAACTGTAGGGCTGGACTTTGGTCAGCATCAGATAACACCCGCCTTGCTGAAAACAACCCAAGTAGCAAATTCCTTCAAATCTGCTGCCTACAAAACCTTTTATCTAGCCGCTCCAGGACTTTGGAACAACCTTCCCATCAACATTTGCCGCCAATTTTTCACAAAAGCACTTGAGAAATATATTTTTTCCATAGTTGCTTTCTCTTTAAATTACTTGCCATGGTATTGTCTGTTTGCTAACTGCACTGTGATCTAAACGAAATAGCACTATATACAAAGCCCAGTGTATGTACAACTTGTATGTATGGAAATGAGGAAATAAAGAAAAGGGGAGAGAATGAGAAAATTGGGGAGGGCAGAGTCAAGGCTGTCAATGACACGCACCTTCGCTAACAGCCTGCACATCTCATTTCCATCCTCTGACAGACAGTGCACTGAGTTGACTGCAATTTTGATGTTGTACTCGCTGGCAGAATCTTGAATACTTTTGACGATGGTCTAGAATAAATTTTAAAAAACAACACATTTACACTCCATGATAACCATAAAATAAATCCACACCTACATCTACCATGAACTGTTAGAGTGCAGTTGAAAGCATCGCTGGTGTATTTTCAACCATCAAACTACCTCGGAATCCCAAATTTGACACCGATTGGCGTGGCGCGGCCGAGCGGTCTACTGCTGGCTGAATCATCCGAGTGTGGATTCAATTCCCAGTCAGGACACTTGCGTCCTTGAGCAAAGCACTTAACCATAATTGCTTCTCTTAACCAAGGTGTATAAATGGGAACCTGAGAGGGCTGATGAGAGAGGCAGTATTGTGTTGGATTAACCCCTTAGCACTAATTTAAGCAGCTTGGGGTTGTATGCTCTTGGGAGTTGAGAAAGGAATGGTCTAAAAATATGTCCGATGAACAGGGATAATAGTGTTGTAAAACGCCTTTGCTACTAGGATATGTGTGCTATATAAGAACCAAGTATTATTACTATTATTATCATTATTGATTCATAACTTATTCTTTAAAAATGCACAGTACAAAGGACTGATAAACTTAAGTATTTTTTTTAATACATTTTCTTTTACTTAATATATTTATCTATGATTAAAAAAGAAGAAATTTGAAAACTGTACCTGAATAAGGATTGCCTGCACCATGTGGACCAACCCGTTAAATGTCTTCCCCAGATTACTCAGGACGTTCAGTGTTGGCACAGCTGGGGGCAAGGTCCCATTCATACCCTCAAAACTAATGAACGGAAAAGAACAGAGACATCGGTCTATGTGAGTACCTCAGACATGAGTACATCGGCCCTATACATGTATTTATGACATTGACCTTTGTAAAAAGGTCAAGCTGTGACCAAAATAAAGCTTGGGAGGTGATTTTGAACTGCTGTATGGCTTGGCTTGACTGTTTCTAAAATCTATATTTGCAATCAAAAAAAAAAAAAGAACAAGTAATAAATTTACAGCTTAAAATGCATGGAATGACCCATAAGGCAGGGCACGTATTCAGCCCTCACAGGTTGAAGCCCCAAAAGTAGCTTTGTACAAACAAACAATTTTGCTTACAAGAATATGGTTAACAGCCAAAATATCATGTCATGTGTATCGTCTTATAGACTGGTCTCCTGCTTTTCTATGCTTAGCAGGAATTTTTTAAGCAAAATGTTCTGCTTAAGCAGCTGAATGAAATTGGACTCTGGAGGAAATTGATACTTGTATCAACTGTCCGTGTAGATATTAGTTAAATCTGACCGGGTACATCACGTCATTAGTCTCTTGGGGATGAGGGATGATGGATCCGAGATGAAACCTGCTTGATTGATTCTCAGCACTTCGACTAGTGTAATCTAGTCATCGTCGGGAGACCGACGATTCATGTCACAAAATTATTACAACGTACCTCTCAGCATGTTTGACTAGCCTGGCGCACTCCTGTAAGACTGTGTGTTGTTGCTGTATGGATTGAAACAAGAGCAGCGTGAATGTAACCCAGGCTATGAAGCAATTGTAAAAAAGTGTACCAACATACTTTGGAACGAAGGCTCTTTTTCTCCTAATTGCTTGGGGTTATTTGAACTTGTCATCACTTTCAATGAAATACAGAAGTTCAATGTAATAATAACTTGGGAGGCTAATTATCCTTACTTGCAGCTGAGAAGCTGAATTGGATGCGGTTACAACATGGCCAAGCTGCAGGCCTACAAGGGCGCCTTTTGGCAACCAGCCACATCGACCCATATATGACCGCGAAACATAAACCAGACTTCAAAAACCACCGGAGAGAACCAACGCACAACTCTACTCACATATGGCCTTAGACGGGAATCGAACCAGGGCCACAGGTTGGTGGGAGCAAGCGCTTTAGGCACTAGCCATCCATGCCATTCATGTACTTCTGGGGATGGAGGGGGGATGAAGTATCTTTGAAAATATTTACGTATTCCTTGAAGAAAGCAGGGAAAAGTAGACGGTCACTGTTCAAGTATCAATTCAGGGGGTATATGTAGGTAGAGAACTTGCAAAGAAGTGCCCTAATGTCTAGCTGTCCCAAAACTTGCCGCAACCCAAACACAGTACAACTCAATCATCAGACAAGCAATTTTGTTATCAATAAAGGGGGAAGTGGCAGGAGCACACAAAACAAAACCTCTAGTTTCCTATGGCACTATTCACTATGAATGATTTCTTCTGTATAGCAAAATGTATCAGTTGCTACTCAAATCAGGCCTGGAATTTCATCTTTTACAGGGCAAGGCCACTTTCATTTTGACAGGGCACTTCCATTGGAAAAATCTTGAAGTCTATGGGAAACTGTTGAAGGGGTAGCAAGGCCAAGACCAAGGGGGAACAGAGGCCATTGCCTTCATGGCCTCTGTGTAATTCCAGGCCTGTCAAGTGTCATAATCAATATTATCATTCAGTGTACACAAAGCATATTCAGTATACTGCAGTGCAATAAAAAAAAATTAAAGATGAAATCAGCTGATCAGCTGAATTCCTGAATCATGAAGATCAATGTGTGCAGTCAGCCGGGCGACTGAGAAAGGACAGAGCAGATCATTGAAAAATGTGATCAACCCAGCAGTTTGGCCTAGCATGACCGACACAAACGCAGGTATATTTCCACCACATACCTGGAACAGATGCAGAGGCATTGAAGGCACAAACGAGGTGCAGTCATGGAGGAATGTGCGCAGGCGTATCGTCAACGACAGACACAACCAGTGAATTTGATCCCATACGCCAGAATCAAGTTTACTGTGGAGGGAAGAATAATGGAGACAGTCAAATACGATGAATGGTTTATATTATGAGGCAATATTTTTTAATTACATGCTTAACCCTACAGAGACCTTGACAGGTCAGCCATTTGCAGCCTCGAATTGGGGACAGCAGTGAATAGAAGCATTTTATGCAGGCATGCAACTGTAGCTTCACCAAAAAAGAGGAAATTACAAAATTTCTATGATTTTGTACGGTATTTTTCAATTTTGAATGGTAAAACTGAGAATAAAAAAGAGGATCCGAGGAAAAGTTGCATACCTGTATATAACTCTGTATTGTCGCGGTAATGTAATGACACTTTCATCCAAACAAATACATAAATTCAACACAAATGAAGCATGAAGTAGAGGCTCTACACACACACACACACGGCGGATCCGTGCAAGTAGCCAATAAGCAGCCACAAGCGGCTTGTACCAAAATGCCCATACCGGCCGCAAGATTTGAGCTACTTTCGCTCAATCAAGTGCGGGTCAAAGAAAAGGGTATCCGACACGATTGAATGTTTTCCAATGTTTCCCATGTTAACATAGAATGCACAAATTTTAAACAAGCCTACATTATGTATTTCCTATTTCTTAATCATTTCCCTGACATTTTTTCCTGAAAATAACCGGGCAAAACATTATAGCAATGTCAGGACGTATGGTGATGATTGGACAGAAATGACAGTCCACTAGGGTGAGCAGTTCGAGTTAAGCCCAGGAACATTCTACTGGAGATTTCATTTACTCCACATTGCCCCCATGCAAATCAAACATGCTTTGCATGGAAAATTAGCAGCAAAACAATACCACCAGATTTTAGGTTGTGAACTGTGACTGTAGTTAATTATTATTTTATTTCTCTCCAAAAAATTCACCATCAAAACACGGAATAAAAAGACACAAGGAAAAAAAACCCACCCAAACATTTACAGAAACTAAATGAATAAATACAAAATGAGTGACAATGGTTTTTTTTAACATCTCTATGAATTTTCAATGTTTTACACGAGCATTATAATCCACACAACATTGGAAGTAACCCAAAGTCAGCAAAACAAACAGATCGTGGCTGGCAAGAAGATCATGTTAAACAATCCCTTCAGTACAATTGTTATTAAAACCCTTCATAAGTAGAGCTACTTGTAAAAACTGAAGTGTTTATCTATCTGTGAATGGCCCATTTTAGATCAACATAACTTGGTGTAAGTGTACATATTATATACTGGTTCATGTTCAAGGAAAATTTTGCACAAAAGATATCAACTATTACGTTCAGTCAAGGCTAGTCCAAGGTTTACGTTATATATTCACAGGCATAGACGCAAAGTGCACAAAATTACTCATAACAAATTACATACATACATACATGATTGGCAGCATATTGCGCCACAGCACCTTGTAAACCATTATTTGGTGCTATGTAAAGGAACAGGTCTAATACTTCAAAACGTAGCTCCACATTATACCTTGCAGGAAAAATACTGAGTGCTTTGAGACGCCCATCGGACGTGATAAAGCGCTATATAAGAACTGCGTATTATTATTAATATTATACATGACATAGGAAGTAAAACCGTGACAAAATGGCACATAAATAGCAGAGACTGACTTTCCCGAAGTTTGATTCGGTAGAGGGGTGTCGGGGGGGGGGGACACACAGATTCTCCTGTCACACCAATACTACATGTACAAACTACTGTTAACTCTCGTCTCGTCTCTCTACAACTTACCAGTACAGCTTGGCAAATCTGCCGATATTGAGCTTCGCCCGCTGTCTGAGGATGTAGATGTTATCTGTGGGAATGATGATAGGCAGCAAGCAAACTGATTAGAATTAGAATTACCAAATTATAAATTGGATTGTCCGCATCTTGAAAATACAGAATTTTAGTTTCCATCGGCACATTAAGAATTAAAAACAAAAATACACACATTTAGATAAAAAAAACAATTTATCAACAAAAATTACACTGAATAAAAGGAAAGAAATTTACACTCAAACAAAAATGAAACAACAATCATCAACAAAGTGATGAGCAAGACCGTCCGTATCCTTGATAAGATCAAATCTAATTATCTGAAGTGATCAATGAAGACTGTGACCTTGATGGGGGTCTGGACAGTCAGTGACAGGATCAAGCTATTCGGTTGTGTTTTCAAGATGGGCGTCAACAAAGACAAGCTGAGAAAAAACTCTCACTGAGGGATGGAAAAGGCTGACGTAAATCCGCTTATTATAACAAGTTTGTTACAGTAATCTATTGTTATAAACAGCGGGGTGAAGTGTGAGATTCCATCAGTGAGATTAAAATGAGACAACTGCTAATCCTGATAACAATTGAGATTAGGTTCTCACACAGGATTAACCACATAATGCACAATTATCAAAAAAGTTTTAAGACGCGTGATAAAAATCCCCTTTTTCACTAAGAAGACAGTCTGCATGCTTGGACCACAGAGTACCCCTACAAGACAAGCACCTGTGCGAATCTCTAAGTAACAGGGGTGGGATTTGAGACGAAATGTGAAAATTCCTGCAAACTGTTTGTGAGCCGGATCCCCCTTGTTCTTAAACCCCCAACCTCCTGTTGTTATAATTTCAGGAGGTTTTACAGGCTCTGTGCAAAACCAGATGTACACAGCTACAGGTATCTGGGCTAGTTCATTTTCTCCCTTTGGTGACTGCTTTACTGCTTTCAAAAAAAGAATTTGAGAAAATCCTGAAATCTGGAAAAATCCTGAATTCTGGAAAAATCCTGAAATCTGGAAAAATCACATGCCTGAAGTTATCGTGCACTATATTTTATTATCATAGACTAATCACCCTAAAAATTCAACCACTTATAAGTTTTCACATATTAAAACTGACATTCTTGCAAATTACCACATTAACTTTCTTTGATTTCAGTTGGATTTTCCAAACAATCTTATTGGTCAGATTGGTACAACTGGCCCAGTGTGATCAGCATTTGGGACTAGTCCTCACTCCTCCACAATCAGACAACATCCTATGAAGAGGATTTGAGAGGATTTACTACCTGGGATCAAAAACTCACTGTTTTTTTGTAAAGGGAACAATTATTGGTGCATGTCATAATGCTTGCATTTTGTCCTGCTAAGATAAGCAGGGGATACTTTTGGTGCTAATCCAGTATTCAAATGAGTAGCTTTTGCTGTGAACAGAGGCTGGACCATAAGCTGTGAGGTTTTCAGCTCTACGATTAAACCATGGAGGAAGGAACCCTCCATGATTAAACCAAGCTAGAGCTTGTTTTTTTGCTTTCTTAGTGCTTGTATGGTTTGCTTTATATTCGACATTACAAAAAAAAGTACATGCATTAAAAAAAAAATAGAATACAGTATAACTTTCTGCATTGCCAATTTTTTTCCAAAAGAACAAAATCGGACCTTGTCGTTTATGGCAGGAATGGGTGCTTAGCTCTTTCAGAGACACCTTTGTTAACACTTTTTTTTGTGTGCAACCTTGATTAGTAACAGTGTATAGACATTTCAGCAATAAGGCCTGCATCAGTGATAAATAAAGCAATTTAATTTTGGAAGAAATAAATTGATACAGACTTAATACACGTTCACGCTTTTTGTTCAATAAAAGACCGTTCAGCACTGAACCACGTCCATAACAATCGCCGTCTATTCTAAAACCCGAAGTGTGAGAATGGCACATCTTCGAAAAAACCCTTGTGTCGACTGATTACACCCGATACAAAAAGAGGTAGTCCCACATCGGGTCTGGTCTGAACAAAAAAGGACAGATCAGGTGGAACGGTTTATGGGCATTTTTTTTCTTTTCTTGTGAAGCATTTAAAAGCGATTGAATATTGTGCCGGATGACGTTACTAACAATAGTCTCATCTGCCCCTTTCTGACCTCCAATGACCCACCGTGGCTCAAATCAGACCATTATACATGTATGGCCATATCAAGAGGCGAGTGCTATCAAAAAGACCATTTCTACTTCGTGCAAAGAGCTCTTCCATTAAAGTTTTTAAAGTGACTGGATACTGTGAAGCCTTTTTAAAGTTACTGATGAATCGCCTTGTTTACCCAGTCAAGTCCATTGAACCACCTTGGCTCAATTCAGACCATTATGACCACCGTATAAAGAAAGCAATCTTATGGAAGGTGTTTGAAGTGAACGAGACCATTTTCGCAAAGAGCTCTTTCACTAATGTCTCAAAGTGACTGAATATTGTGAAGCCTTTTAGGTTACTGATGAGTATAGCCTCAACTACCTTTCCTGACTGACCGTATCAAGAAAGCAATCTTATGGAAGGTGTTTGAAGTAGACTATTACCGTTTTTTTAATTTTTGAAAAAACTATCTGTAGTTTCAAAGTGACTAAATATTGTGAAGGCTTTTAAGTTAATGAACAGCCTCAACTACCATTCCTGACTGATCATATCAAGAGAGCAATACTATGGAAGGTGTTTGAAAGACACTTTTCAATTTTTGCAAAAAGCTTTTCTATTATAAAAACTTGTTATTTTAGGACAAAAACCCACACAAAACACTGATCGTATGCAACATAGTGCTTCAAGTTATAACAATGGCCAATTTAAAAAAAAGAAACCATCAAATTTGAGTACAGAATATTTGAGATTATCAACTTTGGGAAATAACTAAATTATTCAGCGTCGGACGAACCTCTTGCACTGGAGGTGACTTTGGCAATGTTATGGGCCGACGTCCTGATAGGTTTGCCTTGCAGTATGCACATGCATTCGCAATCTGTCATCATTCTCAAATCCTGCAACCATCGCTCCACTGAGTCAGCCTCCGTCAGATGCATCCTGAAGATTGAGAAGGGGTTAATGGAGGGGGGGGGGGGGGGAAAGAAGGAAATCAAAATAAGGCATTATTGCGCTTTTTCAAAAATGACATATTACATGAAGAACAATAACACAACAAAACAGAAACTAAGCATTGGGAGACAGATACATGTACATGTACGTCTCAAGATTTTGCAGGTTTCATTTTTCTTAATCTTATCATTATTATTTCTAGTAATGAAACCATGCCCCATAAGTGACCTTAATCACTGTAGCTCGCAAGCCTGCGGAAACTTGTTTAACAATTGGGTGCTTGCTAATGTGAACCAGAAACACAGGGGTTACAACCCCTACTCTTCCACGATAAGTGTTCTGGGTTCTTTTTACATGCACTACCAATCCTAGTACATGGGCACCTACGACTTATTGTCCCATCTGAAGGACAAAGCGACTATATGGTAAAATATCTTGTTCAAGGACACAAGTGCCACTCCAGGACTTGAGCCCACACAGACACGCCAGAGCTTGAGTCCAGTGCTATTATCCGCTCGGCCACGACACACTACAAAACTTTCCCACTTACTCAATGACATCATCCGACAGCCAAATTCTCAGTGCACTTGTTTCACTAAAACCGTTCATTCCCCTGCAGAAAGGAAAAAAAGGAAAAACAAAAACCAGTTTATATGAGCAGGTGTTTACGAGTCTTGTGCGATTCTGAAATAAATTCTTTGGAATAATTTTTCAAAAGGTTCAGCTTACAATAAGACTTAAAGTAAATGTTTAGTTATTGCTTTGATAGCAATGGTTATTGTCTGCTTTGGGAAGGTAGTGCGTTCTGCTCTACCAGTCAGGCTCCTTGTGGATGATACCCATGCCTACATCCTTACGGACTGTGAAGGGGGGTAACCCTGTTTGTTTCAGCCCCAGGAGTAGGTGGCAAAAACCTGCCCCTGGTGACGGTCGACAGCCCAAATCAAATAAGTGTAACCCTCACCTTGAAGTGGCTGTCCGGCCTTGAGTGTTAGGCGATAATTCATTAAAAAAAATTAGTTTAAAAAGTATAAGCAGAATTGCCTATGCTAGGGTTTCCAACCATATTTTTCAGGTACAGTATATGAACAAAATGGACATTTCGCACATTTACAAAAACCAATATTTTTCCCGTCAGTACAAAGATAGAGTTTAAATGCTTAGCAATCTGAATATTTACATATGTAATCCTTTCTTACAGCCAGAAGTGTACAGCACACAATGAGTATAATTTAATCAGTGGAAACTACCAATGCCACATCGCTACAATCCTCAGACTTCATTACTCACGATTGCTTTCCTCTTTCGCTTGTACAATGCCCCCAACAGTTGCTTTATAAAAGCACTTCTTATATCCACTATAATCCGATCAAAATTTTAACTACGTTGCTACGCAACCTCCGCAAAGTACGCTGCCAAGAATAACAACAACCGCAGGTACGCCGAACCCTTTTGGCTACAAACTTGTCCCGCTCCGTTGCGGCGATGGTGTCAGGATGAGAGTGGATGATTAAATGCAAACTAATTGATGGGAATGACGCTTCTTTCAGCCGGGGCGGCTCTTTAATGTGGTATTGTAATCTGTGCATCCAAAGTCCAGACAAACTCTGGCAGCGTCCCAGCAATTAAACAGCAGCCCGAGACATTGATTGGCAGACTCCAACTAGGCTTAGTCCCCCCCCCCCCACGACATATTCTATTTAAAATAGGGCATTTTTAGTTTTCTAAAGTAGGCACATCCTACTAGTTTAGGAACCTGTGACCTCTTTGAGCACTCATCTTGAATTGCTGGAGGTATAGTTTGAGTGATAATGCTATTGTCCATTTTAAGGGTGTATTCATTTTTGACTTTCTGACAAACCGATCATATCGCAAAACAATTCCAACAAACCTGGAATCCTGTGTGCTCATATATTTCAAAGAATTGTAAGTTTTTAGTTTGTAATTATAAGTCACAAAAAATGGAGTGTTGTGGCCGAGCGTTTAAGAGCACCGTACTCAAGCTCTGATGTTTCTGACCAGTAGAGTGTGGGTTCGAGTCCCGGTCGTGGCACTAGTGTCCTTGAGCAAGACACTTTACCATAATTTCTTTGTCCTGTGGAGGGACATTAAGCACAAAGATTGGTAGTGCGAAGAAAGAACCCAGAACACTTATCGTGGAAGAGTAGGGACTAACCTCAGTGTTTCTGGCTCACATACATGTAGCAAGCACCCTTGTTTACATGTTTCCACAGGCCTGCGAGCTACAGTGATTAAGTTCACTTTTGAGGCATCCTTGGTTTTATTACCATAGATACATAAGAATAATATTAATAAGACAATCTGAAGAAGAAAAAAAAAGATGAATAATAAAACACAATTCCCCATTTATCATCATCCAATAATATATGATTAAATGCAGAAAAAACCGACCTCCAAAACCCTGTTTTGGGATTTAAAAAAACAAGACTACGCAATCAACCAAATGCCCATCATTTCTACAAATTGTCTTTCGGGGTCAAGCGAAGCGACCGAAGAATCTCACTTAAGGGGAATGCTCTTTTGAGTTACAGTCAAGAGTGCTTTTAATAAACGAGAGAGGTTCGTGTGTGCGTGTTCTGGTTTTAGATTTCCCCAGCCAGCCAAACGAGATACGCTAGTCGCACAAAATAAACTCATCACAATTTGGGGCTCTGTTTTTCTCCAAGCCAAAGGGAGCACTTCAATTTTTGTTACTGTATTTTCAGACGATGCCCTCCCCCTCCCCTCCCCTCCCTTCCATGATGACAGTAATCAAGAGGAAAGGTTGCGAGGGACTAAGAAAACAGCAAAAAATAGATTCACTCACTGAGCTTATTCTCAGGATGAGGTCTCAAGTGTTTTGATTTTCAGACAAAAGTGTTTTCTTTTTGTCCAGAATTGGATAAAACAAACCAACAAAAAATGAAATGTCAACTTAAACTGGTCTTCTGACTGTCAGATAAACTTCTTCTCCACATTCCCATGTGGGAACTTTAACTCAAAATCACGACCCGTGCTATTTCCAGTTCGGCGGCGGCGCGCCAGTGTTATGGGCCGATCTCCCTATAGACATCCAAACTTCCCAGAATAAAAAACATTTTCAGAAGAGACTCAAAACTCAAGTGTACTCCAAAGCATTTTCTATTTCACATTTCTTTCATATTGTGTTTGGTTAAAGTGCCTTTGAATATACTGTTTATGGATGCCGTTCAGTTCATGAATTTTGTTTCTTCAAAATGGCTAGACAAGATAACTTCCCAAGAAAGAACTACAGAAATTTGCGCCCTCTTTGATTATTTCTAGATAACTGTGACATGGTCGCTGTTGGGCAGTACACAAATACAACATGCTTTGAGGGTGGATGGTCAATTAGCTCCCTGAGATATTGGAAGTTGACAAAATCAGTTCCCGAAGCAAATGCGAGGAGACTTGTTTGTCAACTTCAAAAACCTCAAAAACATACTAAATTTTGTTTACCCCATACTTATTCAGCTGTCAACAACATTCTCTAGTTCGACATCATTGAGCTCCGAAAGCACCGATTTCAAGACATTACGTGTGACGCCATACAGTGTATATGTACATATTTTCACGTGTATGAAGCCGAAGGGTGATGCCTGTGCTTTAGGTACTACACCCGCGCGACAGTTCCATGATTATTTGGTAAAGCCCATGCGTAGTTAGACTAGTTGCACATGCGACCATCTACTACGCAGGCGTAATTATATCCCTGGCATGAATACTGGCGCGCGCTTGGTGAACAGCAAAAATAGCATCTGGTACATGATGGTGAATGGACCAGTGAGAGGTAACATATGAGCTATACACAATAGGAGATGTGCCATATTATCAAGGCCATTGTCAAGGCAATTTACAGACAACCAGTTCCAGGTAATTTCCAGCACATTCACCTTTAAACTTGTCTTTCAGTGTCTCTACAATAGTCGTACGGTAAAAGAATACAGTTAGAATCATGGCTCTTATGCTAACAAACTGTTCATACAGTGCTTCACAGTCCGCGGCCTCAGATCCCTCGAATAAAAAAAAAACCTGCCTTGTATTGTGTGATGAACAAGGCCCTTAATCTTGTTAGCTACCAGGCCCTTCGATAATTGTTAGATACGCCTGTTCAAGTCCTTGAGTACAGGTGTCTTTGCCTATTTGCCAATCAATTAGCAAGTACACTGAAGAAACCCCCTCCCCCCTCACTCCAACGATCCACTCTGACATTGATGAAACAGGTGCTTTGATTGCTCTGTGCACACTGAATATGGCTGACCATCAAAATCACAGAGACGGAAAAATGAGACAGCTCTTCTAAAAGCACAAAACAAACATTTCGGTGAGAATTTGAACACTTTTGCAATGTTTCCATACAACGTCTTCCCTTGACCCACCAACATTTACATGCCCCTGGGTACCCAACCATAATTACCAATTTTGTCCTGTGGTTTTCGCCTGAGAAATCCTGACTGCGCCACTGGCACAGGCCAGGCATCCTACTGTATCAATTCTATGGAGTTCTTGGTTCATAGGTCTTAGAGTTAACTGTTTAGTTTTTCACAAATGTGTTTCAGGATTCTCAAAGATTTGAGAGGGCTTTTATTGTAAGGGAAATTGCAGGCCTGACATTGTACTAAAGAAGTTCTTATTTAGCACAAAGTCATCCCTTGCATTTCCCTTTGGCTGTTTGAATTTTGATATAATACAGGGGAACCTGCATTAGAATTAATCTGAAAGCCTAATGGGAACATTGTGAAGGGGGTTCCCAACAAGGCCAAGTACCAGGAAAGCAAAGACAAATGGCCTCAATGCCCACTGCGAAACTCAAGAGTACTATAAAGAGCAAAGGTGCATGGATAAGATTTTACTCTTGCTGTCCGAGAAACTAAGGTAAGAACTCTCGTATCAACCTCATACAATGGCTGGGTTTGCACAAGAGCAGAAGTCTCGAGAGAACAGCAGCAGTATCGCGAGAGTCACATGAGAGCCGTTACGCTAGCACTGCGACAAACACTCAACGACTTGTTCACAAGTCTAATAAAAGTAGAGAGATCTAGATATTCCAACTCAAGAAAACAATCATTTCCACCTTGATATTAAGACTGAGAGCCTTGGCTGAAAGGCCATTCAGAACCATGTCAAAATGCAATCAAGTATAGAACCAATCCCCTCGCATACAGTTACAATGTTGACAAGGTATTATATTCTCTTCCACAAGAGTTCTCATTTCCTTCCAGACCGAAGACGTCTGATTACAGATCTACTTGTAGCCCACACCTGTATCAATTACACCGCCTTTCACTGTTGCGCATAATATTAGCTTGTGGTTGACTACATATTGTGCAAACAGTTGTTGAAACTTAATGGGTTAGTGTGTACATATATACCCCTCGATGTTTTTTTTTTTCATTTTGGTCAAGACATCGATAGCTTAGGGCGCTCAGCTAGATGCCCTATCATCACGTGCAGGGATTTCAGGGAGGGTTTTCAAGAGTTTGTGAAGTTTTTAGCTAGCTTTTGACTGAGCTCAAGTGTTTGTCTAGGTATATGGATGAGTACCAATACAGCCAAGGGTTTGATGAAACGGTTTGAATAGCCGGTGGTTGGGGGGGGGGACCACAATATGCTAGAACAGATACATCCCCCGTACACAAATTACTTGTGCAATCATCACTCTTGGTGTCCATTTCAAACACGGCTCATCAAGGAAAAAATCTGATAGAGTCAAATTAAATGACAAACGAGCCATAACTATTCATATGCATGCACAGCTAGTTATTGTTCACCTCAGTAGCAACACTCCCATCAACCCCCCCCCTCCCAACGTTTACTCCGATAAGGCAATTTGTTTCAAGCAAAAGAAAATTCAAGATTTCAAGGGAGAAGGGAGAAGGGAGAAGGGTGGCATGGGTGGCTAGCTCAGAAAGCGCTCGTCTCCCACCAGAGCTGAGTGTGCGTTGGCTGTTCCCAATGCCACAAGGGTTTTCTTGTTTTTCCTCCATCTGGAAAAATCAAACACTTTCGATCTCAGGCTGTGCTTTGTGGTCATTTACGGGTCGATGTGGCTGGCTCCAGAAGGCGCCCTTGCATGCCTGCAGCTTGAACACATTAAAGCCCCATCCTATAGTATTCAGCTTCTCAGCTGCGAGTAAGGATGATTCGCCTCCCAAATTAATTAGAAGGGGATTCATGGCAGCATGTACATTTGGACAAAAAATAGCTCTTTGAGACGGCAATACACACTTCACAGATTAAACTACAACGGCATACCAAAAAAACTTTTAAAACGATGCTAAATTCTAATTTCTCCCATGTCCTCCCATTGTTTGAAGAGTAAATTAAAACACAAAGACTAGTTATCATCAAACACACCACAGTGCGACCAGCCTGTATAAAATTTATTAAATTTGGTGGAAAAGTTGAAGTGAAAACAAACGAAAACGGTTTCTTAGTCCTGGAATTACACAGAGGCCATGGAGTTGGCCTCTGCTACCCTGGTCTACATGGTCTAAGCCTTGGTGCCCTTTCAAAAGTTTACCAGCGACTTTGCGATTTTTGAAGTGCCCTCTGAAAAAATGAAAATGGCCTTGCCCTCTCAAAGATGAGATTCCGGGCCTGGTTTGTGTTTTACCAGTGATTTGGGGCATGATCATATAAGGTAAATCAAAACTATTTCAATTGTTACAATTGAAATAAGCAACATGCAGTGACCTTGGGGCTCTTCAAATGATAGTTCCTTTGACCATATTCAGGGCTCGAATTTGGGGGGAAATCCACAAGACTGCAGGGGCAGCAGGGCTTGTAGCTCAACATTTTTACTAGACCAGATTTTTTTTTTTTTTTACAAGACCAGAGTCAAAGTGAGTTGAACAAGCACTAAGAGAAGATCTACATGTATCTCATTTGTCCTGGTACTAGAGAATTGCAAGTTATTTATAAGAGACATAGTCAACATTTTTTCACAAAGATATTACACAATGAGCTAGCCTATTATTATTCAACTGAAAAAAAGAAAGAAGACCATCGGGCTTGTCCGGTCATGAGTTTACTGGCCCAACGCAGAAATCACTGGCCTGGGGCCTGCGGGCCAGAGTTAAATTTGAGCCCTGGTAGTTCAGTTGAAATTACTTCTATGGAAACAATTACTACCTTTAAAGGAACATTACAGAATTGGTAATTGTAAAGTATACTTTTGATCACAGATTCACATAAAACTTAAACGGTCTAATGATGATGATAGTAGAAAACATCCCTTGAAATATTTCTGTCTGAAATGCCATATTTTATGAGAAATGAATAAACTAATTTTCCGATTGGAGTTTATCGCTCAGTGAGCGTTTTATTCATTTGTTGACCCTATATGATTTCATGCAAATGTGTAATCGGTTTTTCACTATTTTCTCGTGGCCGATTGATCTCAAACTTCTACAGGTTTGTCAGTTTATGTATATGGTGGATTACATAAAGTGCTTACACTGCCAGCAACTGTTTTGTTAGCAAAAACCAATTCTGTTATGTTCCTTTAACCTGTGACCTTTTACATTGAGACTAATCAATTTGTATTTCCAATAATTGCCACTGAGTTGTACTTCGTCTTTAAGAACCAGACTGAAGTACAGCGTATTCAGAATGCAATATCAAGTTGCACATTAGCTAGATCCCCGGAGCCCAAATTACCTATCCGCTGAAAGGTATCTATCAGCAAGCATTGACAATGAAAGCTAGGTCAAGCAGTCGTAGCATAACCCCATTCCCTGTTGAAGAATGGGTCACAAGGGAGGCTCCTATACAAACGAACCCAAATCAATCTTATTATCACAAAAAATGTTTCCAATTTAGGCATGCGACCCCAGTTTGTAGAATCAAAAAGAAGTGCCAAGCACAGCAATAACAGATGGCACAGTTGAGGAACCAAAAAGAAGGAGATCAGCCGATCGGCCGAAAGGTTCTGTGCCTGCAAATTGTCCGGACTATGGTACCTATTTGTAGGAGGGAAGTCATAAAAACTATCAGGGCCAAACTTCAACTTCTAAAGCACAAAAAGTAGCTATGAGCACAACAAATTCATGCTTATTACCAGAATAAGGTTCTTAGCCAAAATACCCTGTCACATGTACAACCTGTGACTGGTATCCTGCTTATTTTTGCTTGACAGAAAATGTTTAGGCAATATTTTCTGCTGAAGCTGCAAGGTGTTTGGGTGGGGGGAGGGGTGGCTGATATTAAAAAATGCACTTGCATTCATTCTACATGCATACATACAGCTTGCAATATTGTCAGTACAACCCATGGAGGAACAAACCTCTGCATCTAATACTTTTTGGTGACTTCACTCAAACATGGGTTCTAAAATAACATCAATATTTGTAATTGACAAGAACTTATAGTATACTCATCGAAAACAATTACGGCGCATTCAAAGATTTGTTTACTTTTCTTATTACGTATACCTGAAAACCGAGTCAAATACATTTAGTAGGCTTGGCATTTTGAGCAAATTCCTTTGAAAAAAATGTATAGAACGCACATGGTACATGCGTATAGTTTGTACATC
The DNA here is from genome assembly GCA_032158295.1 of Pycnopodia helianthoides. Taxonomy (NCBI): domain Eukaryota; kingdom Metazoa; phylum Echinodermata; class Asteroidea; order Forcipulatida; family Asteriidae; genus Pycnopodia; species Pycnopodia helianthoides. The sequence continues at coordinate 18,437,655 of CM063250.1, read as the reverse complement.
ATCAAGGTCTTCAAGAAAAACATATGTGCAAAGTAAATGTTTTCCACAATATATTGATTCACCCCCAATGTATGGACAATCTATAACGCGGATTACAAGTGGCACATTTGTAAAATGAACAACAACTTCATCAAACTTTCAAGTGTACAAAAGTCTCCCCAATGAATAAACCATCAGGACAAGGGCTTCAATTATGCACTCCGGGGGCCACCGACCTGGGACACACATGCTGCCCCAAACTCCTGGTGTACAGTAGCATTTATAATCCCCACCCCCAAACAATGACAGTTTAGGTTTTAATGACCTATTGATTAGCTGATACAGATCAATCCCCAAAGATAATCCCCGAAAAAAAACCCTGATAATTCCCTGTCAGCTTTTGTTGGGCTGTCTGTTCGCAGTCAGCGAGGTTACACCCTGAACCGCAGGTAGTGTACACTCATCATGCACACAGGTACTTCAAATCCCTGTAGCTAAATGCGCCGCACTTCAAGCTGCCGGCCTACTTCTTCCTTTTCTCCAGAAAGTCAATGCACTATTCGGGTCCTGCTGGAAAAGGGGACAGGCGATGGCATCCCTTTTCTTTTGTGTCAAAGGTTTTTTTTCAATAAATGATTTTTGTTGATATGAAGTGGTGGGTCGTTGATATGGTAAATATTGGGTCAGTCTGTTAAACAAAACAGATGCCAATCTGAAACATCCAATACAATGTAAACAGTAAAGTACACTTCAGTTGTCACATGAAGATGTTTCATAGTTTAATAGAGTCATTTAAAATTCAGTAGCTGTAATTTCCATTGACCATGCTTAGAAACTTAAACATTTTTATTAAGTTGATATCAACATCACATTCCAATTTCTGACGTTAAAGGTATTGTACACTTTTGGTAACAACTCAAAATCAGTGTCCACATTTTGTGTGATTAAACATATGCATGAACAAACAAACCTGTGAAAGTTTGAGCTCAATTGGTCATCGAGGTCACGAGAAAATAGTGAAAAGAGATCTTATGTGTTTTCTGTTTTTTCTAATTATCGCGCGCGATAATTACTATTGTTTTACTCGTTTCTCAGAAACGATAGCATTTTAGGCAGAAATACTTTAACCCTAAAGAACCCAAGTCCTACAATATCCTCATTGCCAAAGTGCAGGATTGTGAAGGATTTGGGCGATTAGGGATCTGCAACACAGGAGGATTTTGAAGGCTTTGGGCTAAAATGAGTTTTTGTTAGGGTAGGATTTCGCAGGACTTGCACTACCGGGCTGTTTTTACATAGGAGGATTTTGAAGGTTTTTATGTATTATGCAGCTTAGCCAAAATAGGATTCTGAAGGTTTGGGCTTTTTTGACATTTTTTGACTCCCTAACTTCTGTCTCAAAAGGATTTTGAAGGATTGGGCTAATATGTATACTTACAATAAGTTGAAGGATATTGAAGGATTTGGGCACTTTAGGTTTATTACAACTTTAATCCGAAGGATATTGAAGGATTTGGGCAGTATGTTTACCCAAGGGTCTAGTCTGTTAGGGTTAAGGAACCCTTTCTACCATTGCTTACTTTAAATCATGTAAGTTATGTGTGAATCTGTGAACATTGTGTTTTTCGATCTTACCAATAGTGTACAGGGCCTTTAAGTAGCTGAAACAAAGTTGTGGACCTTATGAAGTATTGTGAGAGTATACCAACCAGGCCCGATACTCTGTAGTAATGTAGCTAGACAACGGAGGCAATTGCCTCCATGCCCCTGGCCATTGCCTTGGTACCCCTTAAAATGCTCCAGTAGAAATTGACATTTCCTTCATTTTTATGAGGTGCCCTTTAATAATTAAAAAAAAAAAAATTGCCACGCCATTAAAAGAATGAGGTATCAGTCTTGGTGTACTGTACAGAATTTTTATGATTTCATGTAAAATCCATGTTATCATTGCTAAAGAAATACCTTTGAAGGAAGCTCATTTTTGTTAAGTACACCCCCTCCCCCACCATGTATGTGTGTCTTGTCATTTGAATAAATTTTCAAAGCTAGCAATCCCAGTCACATCTTCTTGTTCAAGTATGATCCTTAAATGTTTCTACTTCATACTCATAGTGTCACTTATTTTTAAGATTTATAAAATAATTATGACACAATTACCGACCACGAAATTATCAACCACATGTTCCATTAGCAGCACCACAAATACAACACAAATCACAAATCATCAGTTTTAAAGTTCCAAAAAATAAAAGAGACAAATTTTTTTCGACCCTGCCAACAATGTCCAGGAATTCACAATACCATCACGTACAAACAACATGAAAGTGCACTCCATTAGTTCTGCCTGACTTCCACGGAGTCAACATTTCCAACACAGTGGGTAACATGCCACAGTTAGCCGGTAACCGACACATGTGTGCATTGAACTTCCACTCTCTCCATCTGCTAGAAATTTCTCAATGGTAGCTTTGACTGAGAGCAGGCAGCCCAATTTCAGGCCCCAAGACAAAAACTGGGCTCGTCTGAGACGGTGATATTTCTGGAATCAATTTTTTTGTTGGCCCAACACAGCAATGCCAGGAATTTCATTTCATCTATAAATACTTAATTTGGTTTTAACGAGAACTTTCACACATCTCCACAAGTGGGGCTGTTGCCTTTTAAAAAAGGACATTATGATGGCCTACTCAAACCAAAAACCTACTTTTCCCAATTATTATCATTTGTTTTATTTACACCTGAGAGATTTGTAGGATTTCTCAACATTTCAAACCCAATTTTTAAGCTCGGCAGTTGATTTCACGAAACTCATCTTAACTAAACTGCTGAAGGTCTTCTCTATCACCATGATGATTTGTACTGTGACATCACATGTTGCTTAGTGATTTAGATCGATTCATAAGTTAAGGCACATCCTAGGGCTTTGTGAAATCGGCTGCAGAAACCATTTTAAAAACTGACCGAAAACTATTCAAGTAACAAAAAAGTTTGGAACTTTGCAGTAAAGCATTGCAATTTCTGTATATTTTGCCCTATTTTTTACTCAAAAGTAAATCATAAACTAATGTACCCCACAATTTATCGGTTCTGGTTAATGTGAGTATGTAACAATACCCGAAGTTGAATTGGAAAATCCATTTTTGTACATGAATTTGCGATAGTTCTCGACTCACTTGGACCACTTACAACTATCCTCACACATGATCACACAGTATGATTTTGGGAATTAGCCAAGAGTAAACTGTAGGGTGCTCAACTATTTTGCAGTGTAAATAATACTGCCTCATGATGACAGGTTGGCAGTCTTGTTTTTTTCCACTACGGTCATCTCAACTTTCACTCAGGTCAATGGCTCAAAATCCCAAATTAGACTTGTGACAAATCTCCCCCCCCCCCGCCCCGAAAAGTCAATCGTCATTATTTCTCGAATGCTCTATTTTTCTCTATTCTTTTGACAAAAAACAAGATTTGAAGGGACGCTATCATTGTAAATTTAAATAAAAACATGTATTGTCAACATCATTCCACTCTCACATAAAGAATACCGCCACTACAACAATCTTTTAAAACTGAGGACAAGTGGATAAAAGAACCGTGGTCGAATTTCACACTGGAGGACTGGTGCAAATCTAGTTCCACCAAACCATTTAATCAATAGGGGTAAGGCAAGTTCTAGTATTGATCTGAGAGGTAAAAGGGTCTGGGATTCTATTGGGAGAGATTAAACAGCCCTGGGGGAAGACAACACAAGAAGGATGCTGGGGTTAAGTTAAGATGCTGGGTGGAAAACACACACACTACTGTGAGTCAACATCTGCTCCAGTGAGTCAAGAGCACTGTTTGTCTTTAAGGGCACACTGATCAGAGGCGCTGTGTTCAAAATTCGGCTCCCAAAAAAACACATAAATTGTTTCAAAAACAAATATTATCTTTCCTGGGCCCCAAGTTGCCATGTGAGAGAAACAACCTGCACTCATGTGATTACAAATTTACAAAAACTTCCACGTTAATAGTTTGTGATTCACAATGCAACATTTACATGTAAGTAAACAACTTTTGCTCATGGTGCCGCAATCTATTTTTTTTTTATCCACCATGAAAATCACTGTGTCCATAATGAGGCAGGAAGGAAGAAATAGTCAGGTTCCCAAGAGGTGTGATAAAAATTAGCACAATCTGCAAAATGTATGAAAAACAACCCTGGCACAATCAAAGGCTTGTACATACATACCAGGGCACAATTTCATAGAGCTGCTTTATAATAATAATAATAATAATAATAATATTGACTCTTATGTATATAGCATAAATCCAAAGAATGATCATTGCACTTCGAACATTATTACCCCTGGCCACTGGGCCATCATATTTCATTACTTAAACCATCTCAGCTCCCTGGGGAGTACACAGCCTGTGCTGCCAAGTATGTAGCGTTGCACTAAGCTAAATCAATCACAAGAACCATCTCTGCCCTCACAGGTACCCATTTACCCCTGGGAGATGATAAGCAATTACAGTTTAGTGTCTTGCTCAAGGACACACTTGTCATGACTGGGATTCGAACCCACACCCTCGAGGACTCAGCAACCAGAACTTTAGTCTGATGCACTAAACCGCTCGGCCACGACACGCCAGCAGAATATGTTGCTTAACAATTTCCAGCTTAGCAGAAATGAGCAGGCGAGTCCCAAATAGTGCATGTGACATGCTATATTGGATGGTAACATTATTCTTGTAAGCATAATTTTGTTGTGCTCAGCTTGTTTTTGTGCTTAAGAGCTCTATAAAGTTGGACCCTGTACCCCGGAATTACATGGGAGGCCACGGAGGTCATGGCCTCTGTTGACCTGGTTCTTGGCCTTGGTGCCCCTTCAAAAGTTTCCCATAGACCTTGAGGCTTTCAAATGAAAGTGCGCCTTTTGCAATAATAAAAATTGCCTTGCCCTCTCAAAGACAGAAAATTCCAGTCCGGCTCCACACTGCTTAGAGGAAGATTGAAAATTGTAATTTCAACAGTCGAGCAAAAAGCCTGAAATACAATGTCAGCTAGCACTTTGCTTTTTCATGAATTAACTTGTTAATATAGCTGTCAGCACTTTGTTAAGGCATGGCTGGCTGGCTGATTGCCTCACAGGGATGGTTCCCTGGAACTGTAGGAAACACATTTTAATGCACATTAAACTCAGCCATTCACATAGCACAAGTCATCTCTGTTTTTGTTGTTTTTTAAACCACTGAAGATATCCAAGAAACTAAGTTAATCTAAAATCTATTAGTGATTTTTGAAAGGGCGAAACTCCTGGCTCTAAAAGTGCTACATTGTAGGCACTTGTCAGCTTACATAAAACTAATCCTGACTATGTCAAGTTCAGATTTAGTTTGTCATTACACATTGTTTTGAAAGTTAAATGTCAGTTGCAAAGTGGACAGAAGCCGGCATTGTTCACTGTTTGGATATGACTTTGTAAGAGGTACTATTAATCAACAGTAGCCTACATCTAAAAACACAACATGTGTTTCTGCTAGACTCCAAGCAAATATTTTTTTTTACAATGCTGACCCTGTCAAGTTCACTTTCTAAATTGTTTTTTCTTCCTGTTTTGAAAGTCAAGTAGCCAACTGTAGCGAACTAGACAGAAGCCGTCATTGTCTTGATCATATAAGTTGTTGGGGAGGAGGTTCAGAAGAGGTTACCAAACATTCAGACCAGTTTACCCTTGGGGTAAAATCAGGAATTAAATCACAGACCGTTCCAAAACAAGACAATTAATGTTTTTTTTTTTTCTGGAGTGTGATTCCGGTACTGCAACTCCAATACTTTCAATTCACAAACCATCAAGCCAAAGTACATGAAGTACATGCCATTAAAGGGGTGTGTACAACATTGGTAAGATTAAAAATATAAATGTTCACAGATTTGCACATAACGGTCATGGTGGAAAACTTCCCTTGAAATAGTTTTGCTTGAAATGCTATAGTTTTTTAAGAAATGAGTAAAACAATTAGTCTTTATCCTGCATGTCCAAAACCCGATGTTTGAAAACAGTGAAAACATATAATGGGATTTTCCACTGTTTTCTCATGACTCCGAAGACCAATTTAGCTTTTAACAATAACATTTCACAAGTTTGTTATTCCATGTATATGTTGGGTCACATAAAGTGCGGATACAAGTTTTAGTTTTTGAAAATAACCAATGTTGTGTTTGTAAATGTGCTTTAAGCTTACAATAATTTATTGAACTACAAAGCTTCACAACTGTCTGTATTGACCCAATTCACTATGACATCATCATCAAAATAATCTTAGTGGTGCCATTTTGGTAGTCAATGTCTCAGTGTGCTATTCAGTGTAGTGTGAATTTTAGGCAAGGCGGCGTTTGTACATGCTCACTACTAATGACTTCCAAAGTGGCGAGTGTAACACAGTCGCGCGTGTGTCGTGGTCAAGAGGTCAATTAATAGAAACATTCAAACTTTAAGGTGTACGTGGTCAGACTTTAAGATCAACAAGCAAGGCCTGAAACTCTGGCATTTTCATTTTGCAAAGGGCACTTCCATTGGGAAAAGTCTTGTGAAAGATGGGATTTCGCTTATATAGGGCACCACGGCCAAGAAATCAGGGGCAACAGAGGACATGGCCTATATTATGTGGCCTTCGTGTAATTCCAGGCCTGCTACAATACACTATCTGGTACTGAGCAGTTTGTGTTGAGACCCGAGTCAACAAATAACCCAATATGGATTCACGACTTCAGACTTTGACAACAGTCAAACGGCTATCTGGGACAAATATTTAGAGTGCTGATTACACACATTCCACCAGCTTCTGTGCTGTTGACTCTTCGGATTTGCTACAATTCAAGAATCAGAGGGGACTTTTTTTGTGTGCAGAATGGAGCTTTGCAAGAAGTGTTAAAGCATTGATTCCGAGAAGACAGACTGCGTGATGACCTGTGGGAGGACTGTGTCGTCCCAGTAGGGATCAACGCTTTTCTTTAAATCAATGTTGGTGGTAACGGTTACTATTTACGTCAGGAACAAACTGGCCAATGCAGCCGTTTCACAATTTACAAGTAAGACTTGAAGCTTTACAACGGCGTAGGAAGTAGGGACTCAGTAGATTTACTGGTAAGAATGCTACCATGTGTGAATGAAACCCCCTCAAGGAAAGAAATCTTGGTTCTGATGAGAACAGGTGTTGAGATGAAGTGAAGTAACGATGCTTCTAACAGTGTCCAGCCGTCGATTTCACCAAACTCTTCCTATCTTAGGATTAATCTTAGGACTTGGGACGAGTTAAGTTCCGTATCCATAGACGTTAGGACGCATTGAACCCATACTTGTCCTAACTCGAGATAGAATTATAATCCTAGCGTTTCGTGAAATCGGCTGCAGGTACTCTGCTCATCTTCAGGACATTACACATCTGAAGATAGTCTTGACTCACATCTCACAACTAACATCTTACTTTAAGAATCCTATTCTGACTGATGTAACAGTTTCCAACCCATCAATCGTCTTCGCTGAAATGTACATCTTATTTTAATTTTTTTTAAGGAGGGTTTTGGTTTGTTAGCTGACCAAAAAACCAGGCTTCTGGAAAGTTTTGTTTCTAAAAATGGATCATTTAATAACTTGTGGTCTACTCTATCTACCCAACTAAGAATGTTCACTTTTTAGTTTCTCTTTTTAGTTTTAATTTTCTAGCCTCTCTCTTTTGTTAACTTTAAGAAAAACAAAATTTGACAAGTGCTGGTTGCAGCTTTGCCAATGGCAAACTCTGCTCAGACTGACTGACTGGGAAGCTCGGCAAGACAACAATGTCTGAGATGTGACTGTCCTCAAGAAATCAATGAGACATCTTCTGAATAGGGGTAAACATCTCGACAGGAACTGATGTATGGTTTCTCGTACAGAACAACATATCCCAAACAATTAAGTCCCCACAAAAAAAGATATCGGCGGCTGAAAGGATATATGAAAGGATCGGTGGCTGGTGAAAAGCTCAACATGTTCTCTTTCTGTGAACTGATCACAAAACACCCATTAGTCAGATTTCATGCAGGAACGTGTCGACTGAACAAAAAGAGGTTCACATTGAGAGGATTTCACTTTGTGTTTTAGAAGGATTCCCTTTGAGGTGATGAAAACGCACTGACACACCTTTCCTGTAACTCTGGTGTGAGCATAAGCTTGGAGCTTCAGGCCTATAGTTTGCAGGGTTCAGGCCTGATGCTTAGCTTTTGAAAAGGCAAGGGCACCAAGGCGTTTTCTCCTCGGTAAAGGGCACCTCTATGAGGAAATTGTAAATTTGTATTGGAGCATCTCAAGGGGGCACCAAGGCAGTGACCAGGGGCAACGGAGGCAATTGCCTCCTTGAAGTGTCAGGTCTAATGGTTAAAGCCAGTAACAAGGCTTTCTTCCTTATTTGAAGATGGGGTAAAGTGATTGTAATCATCATAAAAAGAAAAACTCAATTCTGAACGAAAAAAAGTGTGCACAGTGTGTTGATCCTGAAAACCAACAGTCTTTGGATATTATTTCCAGCAGAAGTGTTCTATTTTCAAGAAAATTGTCTACATATTTAACTGTTTCTCTAATTGCCCTTGAAAAGCAATACAACAAATATTTCACCGGTTAATTTGATGATTTGTTTTGTGTCTCTTGAAAGCTTCAAATTTGTACTCTGCAATTTTGAGCTCTCCTATATACTTGTGTGCTTGTGCATACTCCAACCAAGATGCCTTAAAATATGCTCGGCGAAGAAACTCAGGTGCCACACTTTCCTGTCATTGTAATTGGTATGTGAATAGAGAATCATGTGTGATCAATCAGTGCCACAGATTGCCACTGCAGAAATTGACCAAGGTTCAGAATCTCATCTCTCTCAACTGTGCCCCAAAATCCATTCCAACTGAGCACAGCTGGTGGCTTCGCCAGTTTACCACTCTCATTGAAGCTCTTTGGGCTATGGTTCTACTCTCAACAAGCATGTGTGTACCTCAAAATGCCACTGATTGTGGCATAATGAGGTATGGATTGGCTGTCTCAAGAAACGTGCTGTACACTATTGGACCTGCCTGATAATATAACTTGTGTTTTTATTATCATAATGCTAGTTTTCATTAAATTATGTTTTGCTGTCGACAGGTTGAAGTAAATAATTTTTAACACTGCTAGACCCCTTGATAATTCAACAAGTTTTTCATCAGCAGTAACAAAAGTGATGGATAATGGAATGTGAGCGCTAGAAATCATCAGTCCATGGCAAGACACGCTCAACAAGAACTTAGGAATTTATCATGTTTACAGTTGATTAACCCAGGTGTACAAATAATTCAATGGTTCCATGGGCTTATTTTACGCAATTACCCCCCCCCCCCCCAACCAAGCAAACAAGCTTGTGGCATTTAGTCGGCGAGTGGTTAAGGTGCAACTAAGCATAACCAAGCAAGGGTAAAAAACTAAAACAGCAAATAAAGCCTTCTTCCAGTTCATAAACTTGACTGAAATGCAGAGAGAGAGCCGTGTCATGTCATTCAGAACTACTGTTTAGAACTAATCTCAACTTATTTCTTGATAAAGTGATGAATTAACCCACGGTGTGATTGTACAAAAAAGAATTTTTCCCCACAGGTGTGATTGTACAAAAAAGATTTTTTTTAATGATGTCATGTTTAGGTTTACAATACAATTAGTTACCATGGCATAAAAACAGCATTATTATAGACAGTCTATATGGTATTATGAAAAGTATGGACAAATTGTTGGACAGCATTTAGGTTGAGTGAAGCATCATTTTGAATCATTAAAGAGGCAAGGTACCTTCAGATTGGGCTATAAAAACCATAAATGGTATGAAATTAATATGGTTGGAAAGATATTTTAAAAGTAGAATAATGATTCACACATAAATATCCAAGAAAATGTTTGGTTTTTTCTTAATTTCACGTCAGAATGCGGTCTGCTATTTTGTGCACTTGAGTTCACAAAATGGCAGTGGTTGTAATTTCCAGAGGCAAATTTATGTTTTTGTAAAACACTACTCACTAATTACGACACACTGTAGGGCGTTTTAGTGCATTGAACATCTCTTGAAAAGGATAAGGAGCAATTCCAAACAGCACAATTTTTACAAAGATTCAAAGGCAATGGGACCCTTTAACTTATTGACAGTCCAACAAGCCATTTGCTGGTTAGATTTGAATAATGTCCAGTACAATAGACTCACTTAGTCACAAGTTAGCGTTTGTTAGGCCTTTACAAAAATTAATAATATAATAAATAAATAAATAAAGCACCACAACAAAATTAATGCTCTGCATTAACTTTAACAATGTAGGCCCACTTCTAAAGGTTTTGTTTCTGGAGAGTTGAATTCACCTTTTTTACCTTATAAAAACACCATTTCTGATAAATTAAATTTTTAAATGATGATTTATCAAAAACATTGCAGGAAAAGTGTTTTCATCCTCAACAAAAACCATTTAATTAAATCTACATATAAGTACCTTGAAGTATTGTACAGGTGCATACATACATCAGTAAATAATAAGTGATCCCTTGAACATACCTAATGACTCCAACTCGACTCATGTTTCCAACCGCCCTTTCATCTGCTCCAGGAAGTATTTTTAACTCCAACGACCATAAACCTCTGTGAACAACTGCCTCAAGAGGAAAACAACACAGAGCAACAAATCGGCAAACTCAGGTACGAGACCAGAATGTCCACAGTCATTGTGAGAGCGGTTAAAGTTCAGCGGTAACAGTAACAACTTTTTTTTTTATTATAACGTTCCTACTGTCGGCTTGATAGATGACAAAGTGAGGAGTTGTTAGAAGCGATTACCGAACCGAATAGCCACCCTGGTCTACCCACAGGGTGACACAAAGCGTTAAGTCCCATTCAGCTTTTGTTGGTCCTAATAGGGTAACAGGTCTTTTGAAGTCTTGAGGCTCTTTGTCAATGCCATACACCCCTGGAGAGCAGTGGGATAGCCCAGCTGGTGGGGATGAACAGTGTGTGTTGGTTATATGCTAATGAGAATGAATCATTACACATGTAGGGGTGTTCCTCACTTGCAATATTATGACAGGAGTATCATATTTACTGTTTACAATCGACATGATTAGCAAGAAAGATAACAAATATTTCTATTAGGAAAGATCCAGAACACAGCGCAGATAAGAGATAACATTTTATTGCACAAGGTCTGTTTATTCTGTAGTAATGACGACTGATTTTAATTTGTGACTCACTAGGGGCCTACCATTATTTTGGTCCATTGACTGTGTCTGTTTTATAAATGTAATTTCTGAGTTTGACTCCCCCTCCCTCTGCAATCACCAACCCCTACGCTAAGTCCACCACATGCAATAAGGTCTGTCAAGATTGCTCGGACTTCCCGATTGGAAAGTTACGATGTCATTAACTTTACCAGGTCAAGCAACTTATAACTAAAACATCTCAACTAAAAGAGCTACAAAAGTTTGATCTGAATGTTTCAATCTTTGCTTAAGCAAAGTGTGGTGTCACAATGGCGATACCGACAGCTCATCTTTTTTAAAGATGATTCTTAGTGCTTTGTAAAACAGTTTGGAAAGATTTGCGTGCAACGGTACAACTCACTGAGACCTGCACGCAGAGCTTCTTTTTTTATTGCTTGGCATCCATCATCTTTGTCTACAACAGTTTAGACCAGGGCCCAATTTCATAAAGCCGTTTATGTTTATGAAACACAACAAAATTATGCTGTCCAGAACAGACTCCAGAATAAGTTTACCAGTCAAAGTACCATTTCATATATCATAACTGGTGGAGTGTCGTGGCCGAGCAGTTTAGTGCATCAGAATTAAGTTCTGGTGCTGAATCCGGGGTGTGGATTCGAATCCCGGTCATGACACTTGTGTCCTTGAGCAAGAGACTTATTGCTTCTCATCACCCATGGATAAATGGGTAGAGATACCATGGTTCTAGTGATTGATTTAGCTTAGTGTGCTAAATACTTGGCAGCACAGGCTTTAGGCAAATATACACCCAAGGGAGAGCTGAGATGGTTTAGGATGGCCCAGTGACCAGGGGTAATAATGTTCGAAGCGCAATGATCACTCTTTGGACTACATAAGAGTCTATATTATTTATTCTGCTCATTTTTGCTCAGCAGAAAATTGTAAAAGCAATATTTTCTGCTGTATCCAGCTCCATGAAATTGGGCCCACTTTAGCACATTGCTGGTTACATGTCTTGAAATAAATGATACAAAGTAGCTTTTCCTACAGGGCTGTAACCTTTATTTGAAATCAAACAACTTTCACAATTTCAAACAAAGGTCAAATATTGTCTACTTCCTTAGGCCATTTGTATCTTAGGCCATTTGCATAAAGGAGCCAACCACAGTTATGCAGTGCTTTTCAGTTTTCGATGGCAGTTTTTGATGTAATTTTTGTATGTGGAAATAGTAACGGCTTTATTTTCTGTCTTACACCTGTTAGTTTTGTCCTGTATTTTAATGTCTGTCTGTTATTTGTCTGTCCGTTCATAGGCTGGGGAACAAAAGCTATGCTTCTCCCCGGACCTAGATGTTGCACTTTGTTTAAAGTTTCACCTTTTAATCTCTTTTATATTTTTCAAGTAATTTTGACCATTTTACTCTGTATTATACACTATTTGCAACATTGAATAAATGTATCTATCTATCTACAAACAATAGGCCTACAGGGAGAAAAAAGAGGAAATCAGTTGCTCATCCTGAAAAGTTGCATGCCTGCAACGTTTCTTTGAAACAAGAAATTAACAAGAAAGTACAATGTACTACACTACTTCTTGAGTACTCCTACCAAGTAGAACTATGAGGTTTATTCCGCTATCTATCGTCTCCACGAAGCCTTCTTGAGTAGCCCCTTGTAAGTTCTATAATGTAGGACCAATCCATGATTGTAGATTATGATACAATGAAGAGGATCGGCAAAGTAAGTAACTACATTAAAGTACTAGTTACTTAGTACTACTTAGTACAACTTAGTACTTAGTACTAAGTAAGTAGTACTTAGTACTAAGTAGACTGCTGCAAGCCAGGCTCATGCTGCTGGCCAAGTAAAACAGGGCTAAGTTAACCCTGAAAAGAGACCTGTACGTTGTCAGCACATGGCAACATACTTTAATATAAACCACATCAAAAAAACTGGTCAGCTCATATGCCACGTTCCTAAGTTGGACCATGACGCACATCCTAGAGGGGGTGTCAACCAACATGGGACAGGTGTTTTGTTAGAAGAGGCTGGACAAAATTCTGCCAGCATCCTTTGTGTACAAAATCGGTTTGTCAGTTGTCAATGTTGGTAGAATGGTAGATGAAAATGAAACCAAACTATAAAACATAGGCAAGTAAATAAGCTTAAATTAACCATAAACCCAGGCAATAATACCAAGAAATTTTGTTAACAACACACTTTTAACCTACGGAAAAAAACAACTTGTCAGTATGTACGTGCTGACAACGTACCGGAGGGGGGCAGGGTTGTAATGTGCAAAGGTAAGGAAGGTCGTGTTACTTATTTTGTGCATAGTAGGCCTATCTTATAAATAAGTGATGAATGTCCGGAACCAGCTGAAACGCTGCAGCCGGCCGTGGTTACCAGTGTACAGACAAATACAGTCACTGGGCCTCCATTGGAGAGGCTCCGAACTCTAGGACGGAGAGCTGTATACCTTTGGGCAGCTGGTGGAACTGAGTGATTGATGTGATTCATTTGTGAATGGTTCAACCAAAGCCTTACTCTTGTCTTAGTCTTAGTCTTGCTCTTATTAGTCTTAGTCTCGTCATGTTCAATTTCACTGATTATCAACGCATATCACAAACTTACCACCAGCATCAACGTGTAACGATTGTTCAGCTTGCAATCTTCAATTACTCCTTGAAGAAAACATAGAGCCAGCAAGCACACACGAAGCTGTCAAGTTGGATAAAGTCTGCACAGCCGGCCCAAAACAGCACGCTGCAGCGTGCACGAAATACACACAAAATTATGGAGTTCGCTCGGCATTTAGCGTGCAAGAAGGTTTAGCGCCCTCTCGCGGTTGAGACGAGACCCAAGTTATTTTTCATTAATTTTGTTTGTTTATCATAGATATCATAATTATTGCATTTTTTTTTTTTTTAGGGTGCTTCAAAAGTGTATGCCTGTACAGAGTGTAGTTGTATGGTCTGACACTTAGGGCACACTTCTCTTCGTGCACCAATAATTTGCTATGCGTATTATGTGTTCAAATACTGTTTTTTTATTTTATATAATATATAAATTATAAAACAAACAAAAACAATAGGTAAAACAAAATAATATTACCATTATCTTTTTATTTAATTGTTATCGTTTTTTAAATATTTTTTTAGTCCTTCTTTTTTATGGTGGGGTAGTCGTCACGGTTCTAAAATGGGGACAGGCGGTGAGGGTAGCTACGGAATTATTCTCACGGGCAAATTGCATTTTTATCTGCAACACAGTAATAATATTGCAACCAATCCTTTGGCCTTTACAACAGGCCATGTCATAATTGTTAACGCATGTGCTGCACACATGGTACAAAATCTAAATTATTACACGATGATAACCTTGATAGCACACTTTGCTCCAAAACATAAAAAGAATCACGAAGCTTTAATGTGAGTGACATCCATTGACTCATTCACAGTTGAATAATAATCACAATTATTTCTACCCAATGGTCAATTGAACAAAGCAATTTATAATAGCACGGGGGCCTTGGATATAAATAGCCTCGCGTGTATCACTGGACTCTGCCAGGAGAGATGAATAGACCTTATGCGCATGACGTCATTTGAGTAGGGCGCCCTCGTCTAGAGGTCAAAAGAAGATTGCTCATTGGCTCATCCTCTGCGCCGCGCGTACAAAAGGTACTTTTTCCATTGTTTCGTCATCGTTTTACCTCTAAGATGGCGGCGTGATGACGTCAATGCATAAGGTCTTATAGACAAACATTGGCAGTGGAAAGCGAGAAAAGGCGAGTGATTATTATAATGTCAATGGTACAAAGCAGTCTGATCAGGCTTTTTTTTTTAAAGATGCCATTTTTTCAACACATAATAAATTTCAAAGTAAAAAACGGAGATAATTTTTCAACTAAGCATTAATATGACAAGTTTTTGTTCCGAGATTAATGCGCCTTTTTACTGCAGTTAGTCGCAAGTCACAAACACATTATACAACAGGGGTCGTTTGAAGATCTCCATTTCTACAAGTGCACATTTTTATGTGTATAACTAAAGACCTATTGTAGATAAATGATATATTTAAAAAAACACACTTATCTTCAGTACTTCCCCGTTCCCATAAAAATCAATCTAATGCTAATCCGCCTCTGTGTACACGCTCCAAGACACGAACAATTTCCAGTCCTGGGTGCATCTAAAACTTCATAGGCCCCTACTAAAATAAAATAATAATATTAAATGCTACGAATTAACATCTATACATTTTGTTGAGACTTACGGACCTTCGGGGCCTTAATGATTCTATTTATTTGGCTTTCGCCCCTTCTTTTTGAGGGGTGGCTCCAACAATGTTGAAGATGTTAACGAACCCCATAACGAACCTCCACGATCACATTCACTTATAATAATTATCTGGGTCAACAACCACCTAATAAGTTGGATTACGACTCGTGCCGGAGTACTCTTTCGTCTGCATATTAAAAGCACACGGCCGGTCCTTTGACTCAAATTGACAGTCGCTATCACGCTCCTTATTAACATGAGATGTTAATTCACCGGCATCATTTATGTAAAGCATTGAGCATCATTATATACGCACTGTGCGATTCGAGCCAGAGAACATGAAATTAACCCCATTTCGCACCATACCCCAGCCGGAAATCAAGCAAACATTGTGTGTATGACTGTTTCCAAGCCACCGTCGTTTCACAGCAGCAGCAGCATGCAGCATGCGACCGTAGCCATCTTGCACTAGGGGGTTGTGTGATACCCTCCCTCCGATTTGCGCCGTTGATGAAATCTGCATCGATTGTATTACGCATGTCAAATGCCAAGAGTGCACGGGAGCAGTTACGGCTCGTCTCCGGCGAGCGGACAGCTCGTCAATAAGGACGGCCGTGTCTTTTCATACCGTGGGCATTGCTAATGGTCCAGCCACTGCGGGGTCTTTTACGGGCGGTCTGTTTCGATGAGCACCTTCATGGGATGATGAGAACTGATTGAAGAAGACTGGCATTGTGTTAAGGTAAGAAATAGTGATTTCGGGGTTGATGTTTTATGGATGACGCGTGGGACGCCATTTTAACTCGGCAACCTTCGTTTCCATCAATCCATTCTTTACTCCATCGTGCGCATCTCAATCCTCTCGTCTAACTTATCGTAGTGTCAGCGGTTCCTTTTTAATGAATTTCTCAAGCTCTGCATGATGTTTAATTAACCACTGGTTCTCATTTTGCCCAAAGTGACACCAAAATATGAATTGAAAATCAATTATATTTGTTTGTAATATCAAATTCAGTGGATGCATAATATTATTGTTTATCAACAATTTGAAATGATTTCTGTTGGGTACGGGGAGAATATTAAACTGACCACGTAAGACATTGTATAGTCACTCTATATTTTACTATACAGGGTTTTAGTAATACATGTATATATAATACATTGCATCTATGCTTGTTATAATATATTTATGATACAGGATCGCAAAATTCAAACCAGCGGGGAAAAACAGAACAATTATTAAGTGACACTGAAATCGACAAAACAATTCAATCAGACCCAAAAATGGTGCTTCATCGGCACCACCTCGTACTTGGAGACAGCTACAGTGTCGTCTCCCTGGCCGTCCTGCTTCTCTTCCACGTGGCCCGTGTCCTTCCCGCCACCACGGGAACGGACATCTGCGAGATCCACATCGGTGCCATGATGAACACCAACGAGGACATGGAGACCCTGCACTTAGCGGTCAGGGAGGTGAACGAAAACAGCCGGATCTTACCGGGGAACTACCGGCTCAACGTTCACCTCCATCATCATGACCAACAATCCCATCCAGTCAGCCATCAGAGTGTGTGAACAGATCATTCCGAATGAGGTAAGGAACACTTATAAATAGTATACAGGTCATAATGTACCCGACTACCCAGATCCGACCTTTGTTTTGGGCAAGACCCGTGTTCCGATCAACCTGATCCGCAAGTAATTTGGAAACTATAATTTGATATAGATTCGAAGCCAGTCTAACCCTGATCCGTGTCTAATGACTACATTCATACATTCTAAAAACGGATATGGGCCAGAATTGATCCCGGATCCGTGTCCCGTTGTGCCTGACTATTTTCTGGGTCAGTATGACCAGAAATCTGTGTCAAAATGACCCATAAAGAGTCAAAATGACGTATGAATCCGAGATGTAATCCTATTTCTTAACCACTTTCCGGGTTAGCCTGACCCAGGAATGGGTCAACCCCCCCTCCCCCGGACCAGGAATCTGGGTCATTTTTGACCTGGAAACTTTTATAGTGTAACTTGGTCTTTGGGATCTGAAACCCGGATCAGACAAACCGTATAAAGTCAAACATATTAGGTCTTTTTTGTATCAGTACCTTGTTATAAATACTACTAATAATAACTTAGAACAATATTTACGTATGCGTAAAAATTGAACACAAGTTCCACAATGTTGTTATTATTTTTATTATTTAATATGTGAAGAGTCAAAACGTTGACTTGTTGACTTCAAACCAACCAGCTTTAACAGAGCAAACGCCTGGTGCATGTTTCCCTCCATCCTACAATCTAATACTGTTCAAGAGGAATGTCAATTCCTACCTGCAGCTCCCCTGTGTATTTTTTTTTTATTTTTATGAAATGCTTTCATCTTGTATAGCCCCTTGCACAGAGTGGCTTTAGCTGCGTTTGTCGGCGGACTTGCATTAAAACAATTACTTTAAAAACCGTCAATAAAAATTTAATAGTAATACTTTAATCAAACCGCCGTATTCACTACGTTTCAGTCATTTGATTTTCAGTTTACAAGAGAATTATTTTACATAATTATGCTCCCGTGGGATAGGCCTACACAAAGTAATTTGACATAATTTTGCCGTGCTATTTGGCGATGGTCCCAAATAAGGAGCTTGGAATTTCGGAGATTTTTGACTGAACTTTTTGCGGAGTACACTGTACGCAGCTAGCAATTTATGGCTCTGCTTACCACGAAACTCAGCGCTTATTGTGCCCCGATAAAGCACACACATATGAGCGTTATAAGCGTAGAAATCCGCGGTAAGCATCATGAAGCTAGGCCCAGTCATGTTGACATCATGCATGGTTTTTTAATGATGAATTCTCTTTGGGGTCAATGTATTCAGGTATACGCTGTCATCTCTGGTTATTCGCCCGAGCTGTACATGTCATCCGTGTCTGTATCTTACACGTGTGGATTCTATGGTATACCCGTAATTGGAACATCGGCTAGGGAGTGCATCTTTTCGGACAAGGTAAGTCTTATTACTTAGCCATTTTGTTTTTTTCTGCGGCAACTCTTTTAAAGACAGCGTGCAGTCGCTTTGGGAATAAAACACGTCTGGATATTCTGATGTCCGTTTTAGTGCTATGTTTTGGGTTGGTTGATCGCACTGATGTGTTCGTTCATTGGATTGTCTGAGTTTTGAATGTCTGTCATGGATGGTCGTATTTTTTTATATTTTTTCTTTATGACTATAAGTCGAAATGTTCTTCCTCTCCTTAATTTGTGTTTGTAAGAATTTTTCCCTTTTTGGTACATAATTTGTTTACTGTGGGATTACCCCCCAAAATTGGTAAAAACCCAAAGGCAACCTTTGAATATACTGATGTAAATTTAACGACATGGCTAGCTTGGTGTTAGAGCTTTATCAAAAAAGCCTTTTCTCAAGAAACCGTTTTAACAAGGGACCTTGACTATAATCAAATCGATGTAAGAGCAAATCCCAGTCGTGTGAAAGGTATCCTTCATAAAAAAAATATCCAAGGACCTCCGTTATTTTTAACAGACATCCAGACCCTCCTTCCACAAAATAGCAACGATGTTAAAATCACCACGATATGTAGCGCAAAATTTGTTTTTTCCCCACATCTGACCAAATCGACGCTTTGATTGGAAACCGTGCACGCTCTGAACCCTTTAAGACTGGCTCCCATCAGGTAAAAAAAATCAGTTTAATTTGCATTGAGAAATAGAACACCCATTGCACTGGGGTTCACAAGGAACCCGACACGAATCGTTAAGCCGTGATAAGACGTCACCGGCATGCATGGTCGTCCAGAGAACTGTACATCCATCCAAGTTGCCCTAAATAATCTCTTAAAATTATTGACTCTGGTCTTGCCTGATGCTTTTTTTGCATACACCTAAAGGGGATGTTTAGAAACACGGCCACCTGTTTTTACTTTAACTCTTTGTTTTCTGGATAGTTTTAGGATGGGTTTCTTGAAAATTATACGATTTGAATGAATAAAAGGGCATGCTTTATTATTAAAGTGTACACCAACGAAGATAAAGCATGATCAAAATAGCCTAAGTAATGTTTATACATAACTGAAGAAATACCACGAGCATGGACGTATCTGGTTAAGGGGGGCAGAGGGGTTGGTTTGCCCGAAATTTTACACGGGTAAATTTTTTTTTTTTTTTTTGCATTCTCTGTCCATGTTTTCTTTTTTCTTGCTGTGCCCGAATTTCCCCCCTTTTGTCCCCACCCCCCTTCCCGGCCGTACGCCTATTATGACTGCAAGAAGGATAAACACTCAAATTGAGAACAATGGTATTTTTTTTGTTAACGAGAAAGTGTTTTAGTGTATAATGTCGTACACGTACAGCCGACATAAAGGGTGAAAATTCATTTACGTAAAACAATAGCAGTATGACCTTTATAAAACAATAATTATTCCGCCGTATTCGCATCATTTGCTTGAAATAGTTCAGCACTTTGTTCGGTGTTTGGCATTCGGAATGAGTGGGAGTTCTAAATTGACAACGTCTCGCTCGAAGCTGTAAACACCGATGCCGCTCGCGAACAAATAAATCCCTGAATTCATAGACAACTATTTAAAACAATGTGCGTCAACATGACCCCTTTTTTTTTGTCTGTATAAAAAAGCCCCCAAAATGTCTAAATTTAAAACGGCGCCTTACTGAAGGCCTACATGTCACCGATACCCCCACATTTATTTCCTGCTACCGTTTAATGCGACGGACAACCATTATGACGACCGAACGGAGCTGTCCTTATCTCCATGTTCATCCGCGCATCATACTGATGAGGAGGCAGTCATTCTCCTGCACGATCTTGGCAGTCTCCTCATTTCGTATTCCCGCTCTTCCTACCTCTTCCCCCCTTTTCTCTCTCTCTCTCTATCTCCATCTCCCTATCTCTCTCCGGAGCCATCGGGGCATATATTGTCCTCTATTCGTCCATCTGCATCTCTCGCTTGCTTCACCGTCGTCTTCGGTAAGGAGCATCGTCTTCCTCTCTCGCTTGGGGCGACGATAATCGCCGGCTGCGCCGGTCACTTACGATCATGGATGCACACAGACTTTTGTCAAAGCCGGATGTCGTCTTCCTTGGAAATGAATTAAGGAGCATAGTATAACACTAAAGCACAATACACCAGAATGGGGTCAAGAGGAAACAAGTAATGTGTAATTATTTGTAATCGTTTTAAAGATGTTATCGTTCGGGTTTCACGAGAAGCATTGTTAAGCTTTAATTTTGCAGGTTGTTCAATTTTGTTTACACTCCGTCTAGTTTTAATTATGATTAAACCGAATTGTTTTATGACCATAAATACAATCTAAATAATACAAGGGAATGTTGATTGGTTTCCCGAATGATAAGATGGTAAATTATTCCATTTGGCAGGTCACTGTGTGTTTCAAACATGAATTAATTTTTAATTGGTGTTGAGCAACTAGAAATCTATTGGTAATTATCATTATGTACCCACTTACAATTTCATTTATTGTTCACCGAACAAAAACATCCCAGAATGTATTTTTTTTTACGGAAATTGGTTTCAAAATTGGTCAAAATTTGTATTAGTAGTACATTTTGTTATTTCTCCTGTCTTAATTCCATTTATGGAATATCCAATCGGCGAATTCAATTGTACAGAACTCCAATCCACCTTCGCGCAAGGTGCTTGTGTTGAGGACTAAACAATTATTCATGAATGCGTCTGCACCATTCTGAACGTAAATATAACGTGGCGGCATGCCCGTGGATATAATTATTGGTTCGTCGTTATTCTTTATATCTAACTTTCCGCTCCCAATTTCAGAATAACACAGTACTTATCATTTACGAATGCAGAGCTCATACTCCTAAACTAATACACATTGCAGAAAGGGTCGCAGGAAATTAGTACTTTGGGGGATTTGGTTTTACATGTTATGTTCTAATTGTCAGTGACGTAGTCAGGGACCAATTTCATTGGACCGATCAAGCAGAAAATATTGCTTAATTAATGTTTGCTGAGCAGAAATAAGCAGGATACCAGTCACAGAATTTACATGTGACATGGTACTGTTGCTGTTGATCTTATTCCGGTAATCATAATTTTGTTGTGCTTAGCTACTTTTCGTGCTTTAAGCAAACTTGGGCCACAGGTCCAGTTTTTCAGTTGTTTTAGTTGGGGTGGTGGGGGTAGGAAGGGCACAATGGCAAAGGCACACGGGGTGGGGATTGTAGTGATTTGGTGGGGGCTGGGTTGCCTTGGTTTTCAGTGGTTTGGAGAGGATGATGCTTTTTTATTTTATTTTGAAGGGGTGCTGGAAGCCAACGTTGTCTTTTGCTCTATGTGCTTCTGGATATAATTATCGACGTTGTTGTGTTTTCTCTGATTGTTTTTCAATGTGTTTTTTTCTGTGTGTGTTGTTGTTGTTGTTGTTGTTATTGTTGTTGTTGTTGTTGTTGTTGTTGTTTTTTTTTTTTTTTTTTTGGGGGGGGGGCACTGTCGGGATTTCTTCTCTTGTGAGGGGAGGAGCTGGGATGGGGGACCCTAGAAATGGGGGGGGGGGCGTGGCTGCGCGATGCTTTCATTATCACGTGAATTTGACTTTAGCCTCACTTTTCAACAATCTAGAAATGAATTACACAAGATATTTGCGACTTTCGGTGTGATTCGGGTTGACCATGTCGGTGTCCTGTCCTGATGGCCAAGGCTTGATAGCAGGCTCTTTCGCGATACCCATTCACAGACACCGATTCACAGACACCGATCAAGACACCAATTTTGTCAAGGAAACTCAGCTGTATAGTTTTGCTCAGGTTGCGGACGTTGTAGTTTTCATTCAAAAAATTAATGTCAAAATGTGAATTACAATCCAGCGAATTATATCTCAGGCGATTTAAATTCTGGATAAGGCCTTTTTTTGTATTCGACAGGGAAAAAACCCCGCTATACTTTGTCTTAAATTCATCATCAGATAAAATAAAGAACGTCTCAAATTCATCTTTCAATCGGCCTTCATGTATTTTTATTTTTCAATTAGCCTTTCCCATGACATGAAATATGCTAATTACATTCACGCATGCGTGTATACACTTTTGGTGGGCAAACGCCATGGAGTTGTGCACTAGGCAGACGCTCAAACGCGTATGCGTCACACCACCATCAGCCCCGTATTCCCTCAAATTTGCTAACCAATAGTGTTGGTGCGCACGCACGATGTACATTTTACATATCTCATGGGAAAGGATATAATATTGTTTGACTCCGTTCTGGTGCCAAATCTGCAGCCGTTTCATTTGAACAACGCTAAAGTGCGTCTTAATTCAGCACCCACACCTAAGATTAATTGTCCCAGACACTGCTGTGTGACTCAAACATTGTTCTTCCGTGGCCTCTATAAAATTGTCTCAGTCTTTGACCATGGAGGAAGAAAACACCGTTGCAATATCATCTAATCTCAATATTGTCACTACCCCCCCCCCCCCCATCTCAACTCTGTCTCTTCCCTCCGTCGGTGCACAGCACATCCACAAGTCGTATCTCCGTACGGTGCCGGCCTACTCACACCAGGCCAATGTGTGGGCAGAAATTGTGGAGCATTTTGAATGGAGCAGCGTGGTTATTCTTACTAGCAGTGACCAAGATGGCCGCTCGATTCTCAGCACGTTCAGGAAGCGCATTGACGATCACCACGGATTCAAGGTAAGTTTTGTCGTGAGATGCGAGATGTTGCGCAGGCGACGGAGACCTTCGGTTTACGTTGAGCAGGCAAGCGCAATCCTTACCAGTGTCATTTCCATGTGCCAGTCCGTACACGGTAAAGGGCGCGATTTTGTTTGATTCTCACGTTTAAGCGGGCACCAATGATCTGTATCAGTAGCCTATTGATAATAACATTACAGATCAATGATGGTAACCAAAATGGGTTCCTCAAAATTGTTGCAAAAGGCATTTCTTTTCATTTTAAAGGTTTTCTTTTGCCTCTGTCACATTGTACCTTTATATTTTGAAGTCCAAAAGGATCGCTGTTTGCATTGCTCTTTGGTTACCACCAACTTTTTCAATATGTTAATGTAGCAGGCATTATCAGGAAAATTGGGAGAAGGTGGTTTTGGGTAGTGTTTAGAGCTGTCGCTCAAGAGGACTGTCCATGTTGGATATCTGTGTTCTGTTTACAGATGGAAAGATCTATTACGTATAAACCTGGAAGCAGCAACTTGACAGATGTGCTGGTTGAAGCCAAGAAGTGCCAGTCGAGAGTCATACTTCTCTACGCAAGGTAATAGGATTATTGAACATTATGCTTTCTTTTGTGTAACTAGATAGAAATGGTTTTATCATCCAAATTCCTGACTTCAATAAACTGTTCCTCGAAACAAAATTGCTGGTATCAATCGAGATAATGCATAAAAAAAAAAAAAAAAAAAAATAATTCAAATCGACTTATAAAATTAAAATGTATGCAGTGACATTATTTATTGTATTCATGTAGACAGGAGACTGAAACTCATGCGGGGCTCCGGCTTAAGGAAAGTTTAATACCGAGGAGCCAGTCTAATCTGCTGTTTAATGATATTCTCGTGCGGCGGGTTCCGTTGCACCCTTTTAAAGCTCTTATAACTTACCTTTTTTTTGACTTAACAGTGAAAAAGACGCATGCACCGTCTATCAAGACGCACAACGCCTTAACATGACGCAGAGCGGGTACGCCTGGCTCGTCACTGAGCAGGGCGTCACGGGGGAGGCGCTGGCATCAGCCCCGGAGGGGATCATCGGCATGCGTCTCGAGCACGGCGGAGACATCAAAGCCCACATCAAGGACTCCGTGCGCGTTGTGGCCAAGGGAATCCACAGCTTCGTCCAGAACGAAGGGACAGAACGCCCGCCGTCCGACTGCAGACAGTCCGGGGAAAGTTTATGGCCGAGCGGTCGGCTGTATTACAGGTACGGAGCAATATCATTCAGTTTCCTTCGAAACGAGACTTTGACAAAAATAACGATTCGTGTTTTCGTTTCGTTTGTTTGTTTCTTGTGGTGGTGTTGTCGTGTTGTTGTTGTTTGTTGTTGTTGTTGCTGTTGTTGGCTGTTGCTGTTGCTGTTGCTGTTGCTGTTGTGTTGTTGTTGTTGAGTTGTTGTTGTGTTGTGTTTGTTGTTGTTGTTGTTTTTTCTCTTAAGGGCTGAAATCAAATTTACCTCTTTAAAAACTTTAAGTTATATGAAGAGGGAAACTACATAATTCACTTTAAATTTTGCATAGCCACAGTGCAGGGTCAAACTGGTATAAATAAAAAATCAGTTCTAACTTTTTAGGGGTTGCTTTGCCCAATACTGATGAATGGTAAACTATTGTGTACTCTGTGCTCTTTTAGTGCTTTCAGTTCTTCCAATTTTAGAGGTATGCCCTTTCCATGGTATGTAAAACAAGGCTTAAGGCCATGCATTACAAGAGCATTCAGACAAGCATATGGAAACACTACTCCAAAATTACTGAAGTAAATTCTATGAAACATTGTACAATTTTATACCGGTATCTTGGTTTAGAAACCTCCTGGACACAACCATTTTGCAAGGAGAAACGGGCGTGATCGACTTCGACAACAATGGCGACCGCAAGTCGGCCAACTACGACATCATCAACATTCAGGGCGGTGGAGAGGTGTCCATGGGGATTGGTCGTCGGATTCTGGGCTCGCTACCAACAAGAACACGCCAGTGTGGCCGGGCGGGACGCGGGACCGACCCGAAGGGTACGAGCTCCCCACTCACCTGAGGGTAAGTGTGTGGGGGCTTTTAGCTCGGGCCTAAAATAAAAAAGATGCTCAATAGAACTAGAACACTTTCCAATGTATCTACCAAGCAAGAATGAGGAGGGAATTGGCCACAACCAAATACAGGATATTACGGTTGATGTTGTACCCGGTAAACAATTTCATAGCAAACAATAGGCACTGAAACGTTACTACTCCATGATTTTCTCCTACATGCACCATACAATGTATTGACACATTGTCTATGTGCACAGTCGGTGTCTGCCAGTATACCTTACGGGACATGACGTCATTTTGAGGAGAGCAGGCGGCGCCCTTTTGTAAAGGTCGAAATTAGTTTGGTCATTGGCCATTCCTGTTCGTCGCACGTTCGCCATCGGTTAACCTTTAAGGCGGCAGCTGGATGACGTCAATGCCTAGGGTCTACAGCAAAGCTGCTATAATGTTCATAGTCACCACACGAGTTTATAACTGTGTTTTTTGTTTTTTGTGTTGTTTGATTATTTTTCTCTTAGGTGGTAACGCTAAGAAACCCTCCGTTTGTCTACATCAATGACAGTCATCCAGTTACCAAAAAATGCGTCAGAAATGATTCAGTTCCATGCCTAGCAGCAAACGGAAGTATGTTATTAAGGCCGCGTCCGAAATGGCGGCTACGGCTATGGCTATACCGGCTGGATCGATGCGTCTTCTTGCGTTGAAGTATAGGACGTCCTTAGCAACAGCGTAGCCGTAGCCATAGCCGTAGCTGCTAATTTCGGACACTGCCTAAATCCTCTAAAACACCCCTTAAAGGTGCTGCATACGTTTATATAAGTGTAGCCTATCTGATTCTGTTAATCCTAATGTAGGTACATACCTGTGAAAATTTCACTTCAAAAGGTGGTCGCGTTTTTTGAGATATCACCGACAAACCGGAGCGAATATTTCCACGCAGGAAGAATATTCCCCATAGGAATACACATTCTGGGAAGCGTTTCTGCTCAGATTCAAATTTTGGGGAATAAAAAGTGATATAATTGTCCATAACCTATACTTCGAAGTTAAAAGTTCTTCAAAATTATATACCAAGCTGCTGTACCATCTCTTACCAAGTAAGTTTGTATTGCCATAAATTTTAATAACCAAACGTGTACTGTGCCTTTCATGCCCATTTTGAGTGTCGCGCTCCTCCTGCCCCTGCCGTGTCGAGTTCAACTACTTTGTTTTGTTGTTTGTTTAAGTTCAAAGTGGTCTGAAAATTCGAACTTTTTAATTCTCTTACATGATTTTGTTTAGAAATCATAACATACAAATTGGGGGATCAACAGATTACAGATTATTTTATAATCCTTGCTCTGATGGGAAGAGTTCATTGAAGTGAGAGTTCCTCATTTGTGACGCGACATTTGGCTCGACGTGTCAAACCAAACTGCGAGGCTGTATAGAGTGGCCCTTTTCAAAACCCGGCTTGGGTTTTGGGCCTCCGGCTCCGTTGGTTGTTTTTTTGAAAACGTGCGCTTTCTGCACTGGGCATCAAACACTTACGGGCTTCAAAACAGGTGGACGGAGCCCAAGCCGGAGCCCAAGCCCAAGCCATGGTTTCGAGAAGGCCCCAGACAACACGACCGAGCCTCCCGGGTCACGTGCCACGTGCCATGTGCTTCCAAGACTTCAGGCTCATCACGTGAAATGTCCCACTTGATGCGAGAAATGTCTTTCAGTCGGACGTTGCGGGAGATACGCAAACTCTAAAACGGGCATTGTCTTTTTGTTTACCTACTTATTTATTTAATATTATTTAGCAGGAGGGGCGCTAGGAACCCCTCCCCACGGCACGCCTCCGTCAAAATAATTCTCTTGATCCGCCCCTTGTATTATCAACCTTGTGATTGCATGGAAAGCTCAGAATTTGGAACATAATTTCAACAAAATGATAATGTTCTGTGTGTGTTTATTATTTTTTTTTAAATCCATTTCTTAGGTCTTTGGCAGTGTTGCTCGGATTCTGCATTGACCTACTAGTCGAACTCGCCAAAGAGTTAAACTTCACGTTTGACCTCCATAATGTCTATGACAACCAGTTTGGAAATTATGAAAAAGTAAGTGTTGGTTGTCGTTGGTAACATTATACTAGTAAAACAAAGTTAATGTGTAGGTGTAGGCCTTAACTTCTCTGTTTAATATTAAAGGAACAGTACAGAATTGGTTTTTGCTAACAAAACAGTTGCTGGCAGTGTAAGCACTTTATGTAATCCACCATATACATAAATGACAAACCTGTAGAAGTTTGAGATCGATCGGCCATCTGGGTCACGAGAAAATAGTGAAAAAACCGATTACACATTTGCATGAAATCATGTAGATTCAACAAATGAATAAAACGCTCACTGAGCGATAACTCCAATCGGAAAATTAGTTTATTCATTTCTCATCAAATAATGGCATTTCAGACAGAAATATTTCAAGGGATGTTTTCTACTATCATCATCATTAGACCGTGTAAGTTTTATGTAAATCTGTGATCAAAAAGTATATTTTACAAGTTTTTTTCTTACCAATTCTGTAATGTTCCTTTAAAGGTAGGGCCATCTTTTGGTTTATGTCCAACGTAATGCTGATTTACACGCAAAGCTATAAAGAGAGATACAATAAAAGTCACCTGTGAAAGTTTCAGCCTGAACTTGTTGAGAAAAAAGCAAAAAAAAACGCTGTCACGGTATTTTATCACGAACGTCAGGCCACGTTGACAGCGGGTACCAACGGCGTGTCTACATGCAGCATTTGCGAATGGACCAACCCTCAGAAATCTGAGAAATGATTTATGCATGACTCGCTTTTATACAAGGCTGTCCTCGGTTTAACTGTGTGTACACATTTATGCACTCATACTGGGGAATGATGACAAAAGGAAACAATAGGTTCAAATAAGGGGAAACGGAGTCAAGTCCGTCGGTCTTCACCTTAGTGCTGAGACTGAGCAGTAGGTTCTAACTCGCTTTGCAAGGGTGTCTCGGGGTGGGGGGGGGGTTGATGTTTGATGTTTTTAAACACAAACAAATGGGGACGTTGCTTCTTGAAAAAATACGATGTGTTTATGAAGGAGAGTCCTCGTTTGACACCATAGTGTGTGTTTTCCCCATAGATTAAGGAGTCCTCGTTTGACACCATAGTGTGTGTTTTGCCCATTGATTAAGGAGTCCTCGTTTGACACCATAGTGTGTGTTTTCCCCATTGATTAAGGAGTCCTCGTTTTACACCATAGTGTGTGCTTTCCCCATAGATTAAGGAGTCCTCGTTTTACACCAATAGTGTGTGTTTTCCCCATAGATTAAGGAGTCCTCGTTTTGACACCATAGTGTGTGTTTTCCCCTTGATTAAGGAGTCCTCGTTTTACACCATAGTGTGTGTTTCCCCATAGATTAAGGAGTCCTCGTTTTACACCATAGTGTGTGTTTTCCCCATAGATTAGGAGTCCTCGTTTGACACCATAGTGTGTGTTTTCCCATAGATTAAGGAGTCCTCGTTTGACACCATAGTGTGTGTGTTTTCCCCATAGATTAGGGAGTCCTCGTTTTACACCATAGTGTGTGTGTTTTCCCCATAGATTAGGGAGTCCTCGTTTGACACCATAGTGTGTGTGTTTTCCCCATAGATTAAGGAGTCCTCGTTTGACACCATAGTGTGTGTTTTCCCCATAGATTAGGGAGTCCTCGTTTGACACCATAGTGTGTGTGTTTTCCCCTTAGATTAAGGAGTCCTCGTTTGACACCATAGTGTGTGTTTTCCCATAGATTAAGGAGTCCTCGTTTTGACACCATAGTGTGTGTTTTCCCCATAGATTAAGGAGTCCTCGTTTTACACCATAGTGTGTGTTTTCCCCATAGATTAAGGAGTCCTCGTTTTACACCATAGTGTGTGTTTTCCCCATAGATTAGGGAGTCTCGTTTGACACCATAGTGTGTGTTTTCCCCATAGATTAGGGAGTCCTCGTTTGACACCATAGTGTGTGTTTTCCCACATAGATTAAGGAGTCCTCGTTTGACACCATAGTGTGTGTTTTTCCCCATAGATTATGGGAGTTCTCGTTTGACACCATAGTTGTGTGTTTTCCCCATAGATTAGGGAGTCCTCGTTTTGCGACACCATTAGTGTGTCGGTTTTCCCCACATAGATAGGAGTCCACCTCGTTTGACACCAAAGGGTTGTGTTGTGTTTTCCATAGATTAAGGAGTCCTCGTTTGACACCATAGTGTGTGTTTTCCACATAGATTAGGGAGTCCTCGTTTGACACCATAGTGTGTGTTTTCCCCATAGATTAGGGAGTCCTCGTTTGACACCATAGTGTGTGTGTTTGCCCCATAGATTAAGGAGTCCTCGTTTTACACGATAGTGTGTGTTTCCCTATAGATTAGGGAGTCCTCGTTTGACACCATAGTGTGTGTTTTCCCCATAGATTAACGGCACAGAGAAGCGATGGAACGGGATGATTGGCGAGATTCTTGACGGTAAAGCCGACTTGATAATGGCCCCGCTGACCATCACCAACGAGAGAGCACGTTTTATTGACTTCTCCAAGCCGTACAAGTACCAGGGGTTGACAATACTCGTCAAAAAGGTTGGTTTGGGGTTTGTGTTTTATCTATATTTCCTGTCTATTGTAAATAAGGGGGGGGGGGGTTAAAGTCGTGGTTTAATCGCTATGCTTCTTTTCTATTTGTTCCTACTTTATTTTCAGCAGATACTTTTTCAAAGTAATGTGAGTTTGAATGATATTATCTTTCTCCACATGCAATTCCATGTATGCCATTAAACCGAAAATAACACTGAAGATCATTGATCCACATTCACTTCTTCATGTTTACCGTAATAAGAAA
This sequence comes from Pycnopodia helianthoides, assembly GCA_032158295.1. Taxonomy (NCBI): domain Eukaryota; kingdom Metazoa; phylum Echinodermata; class Asteroidea; order Forcipulatida; family Asteriidae; genus Pycnopodia; species Pycnopodia helianthoides. The sequence continues at coordinate 18,407,539 of CM063250.1, read as the reverse complement.
TCAAGACGCTGCACACGTATAGGTGATTGCATTCTCCTTTAACACAATAGCGTCATTCTGCTTCCAGATGGAAATGACCACCAACCTGCTGTCTTTCATGCGTCCATTTGAGATCTCCCTCTGGATTCTGATCGGTATTTGCATCCACGTCATCCCGGTGGTGATCTATCTCCTGGACCGGTTCAGTCCGTTCTCGCACCGTCGAAATGACGAGGAGCAGACGGCGCTGAACCTCTCGCAGGCCGTGTGGTTCTCCTGGTCCGTGGTTCTCAACAGTGGGGTAGGAGAAAGTAAGTTGCTCATCATGGCCTACGCGGTTGCCAAGCGTCAGCGTCTCCAATAATACTTAGTGCAGCGTCTCCTCGGATATGTACTGTGCTGTTAGTTTCCGTTTCGGGGGGTAGTTAAAGGAACATTACAGAATTGGTTTTTGCTAACAAAACAGTTGCTGGCAGTGTAAGCACTTTATGTAATCCACCATATACATATTACTGACAAACCTGTAGAAGTTTGAGATCAATCGGCCATCTGGGTCACGAGAAAACAGTGAAAAACTGATTACACATTTGCATGAAATCATATACATTCAACAAATGAATAAAACGCTCACTGAGCAATAAACTCCAATCGGAAAATTAGTTTATTCATTTCTCATCAAATATGGCATTTCAGACAGAAATATTTCAAGGGATGTTTTCTACTATCATCATCATTAGACCGTGTAAGTTTTATGTAAATCTGTGATCAAAAAGTATATTTTACAAGTTTTTTCATTACCAATTCTGCAATGTTCCTTTAAATAACGAGTTGACGTAGTGTAATGAAATAACGAGTTGACATAGTGGAATAACATGTTGACGTCGTGAAATAACGAGTTGACAAAGTGAAACAACGAGTTAACAAAGTAAAATAACTTGTTGATGTAGTGAAATAATGAGTTGACATAGTGAAATAACGAAAACTTTCCTGTGAAAAGGCGCAAGAAAAATATTTGCACAATTATTCAAGAAAACTAAGTGTGAAAGTTTGATCGGTTTTCTGCCATCCATTATGTTACTTATAGGAAGATTAACCTTTGCATGAGATTTGGAAAACATGTATTTTGGGGTAATTCTAGAACAGAAATGTTACAATATACTGCTATACTTTTTGTCAGGGGCCATTTTGTTGCTTACGACCTTCAATTATGACGGGAGGAGTACTTTGTGTGCCGTGAAGAAGGGTGTTTATGGAGCCTTGCTTGTGCCCCTTTTCCGGGCACACCCAACAGCTACAATACATGTTAGGCTTTGAAATGCATTTACCTTAAAGACACTGGACATGCACCTTTGGTAATTGCCAAAGACCAGTCTTCTCACTTGGTGTATCTCAACATATGCACGAAATAACAAACCTGTGAAAATTTGAACTCAATTGGTCGTCGAAGTTGCGAGATAATAATGGAAGAAAAAACACCCTTGTCACACGAAGTTGTGTGCTTTCAGATGCTTGATTGCTTGATTTGAGACCTCACGCGTGATGTCTCAAAATCGATTCAAATATTTTACTGAGAAATTACTTCTTTCTCAAAAACTACGTTACTTCAGAGGGAGCCGTTTCTCACAATGTTTTATACTATCAACAGCTCTCTATTGCTCGTTAGCAAGTAAGTTTTTATGCTAAAACAATTATTTTGAGTAATTACCAATAGTGTCCAGTGCCTTTAACCTTCTTTTCATTTCACTTTTCTCGTTTAGGAACACCGCGGAGTTTCGGTGCCCGAGTGCTGGGTGTGGTCTGGGCCGGATTCGCCATGATCATGGTGGCGTCATACACGGCCAACCTCGCTGCGTATTTGGTCTTAGACCGGCCAGAGGCTCGCATAACTGGAATCAATGATGCAAAGGTTAGCAACTAATTCCCAAATTCCCGTCAGTTTTAAATTTTGTTTCTTTACACAACCTTTGTATTAATTGTGTTGTCTTTATTGAAATGTGGAATTTTTCCATGCTTCGGTAAATTCCTTTAGGACACCATGTGCACGAGGTAGAAATAGTTTATTGTTACATTAAAACTGTTCATACGTTTTGATGGCCGTATTAAAAATAAAAAAATCTCCAGCTTTTTCAAGTTTCATGTGGACAAAAAAGTCGAAAACCGTATTGAGAAGGATGCAACTGTGATGTCTAAGAAATACAGATGCACTTCTTTATAGAGTTATTAAATCACTTGAGACTACTCAGTCTAAATTTGATACATTCTTGTTTGTGAATGCCCGACTGGAACTGTGGACTAAAGATATTAGCTTTCACTGTGTTCTTCTTCGTGTGCCTCGGAATAAATTTGTAAAAGTAGACGAAGCAATTGTTTTCTACACTTATAGATTCGAAATCCATCCGAAGCTTTTAAGTATGCAACGGTCAGTAAAAGCTCGGTGGAGATGTACTTTCGGAGGCAAGTGGAGCTCTCCACCATGTATCAATTCATGACGAATTACCCTTACGAAGATGCAGATGCAGCCATTACTGATCTCAAGAGTGGGTAAGGATTAGTTTCGATCCGGTTGATAAAAAAATTATTCCTTTTTAACCTTCCTTCTGTCTGCCCTTTCAATAAACATTTTTTTCGAGATAGATGCACAGTACACACGTATACACATCAAATTATGTTGCAGTGCTCCCTTTTTCGCCAAACTCTTGTCTACTATTCACCAAAGCTAACACTGAAAAACACCGTTTCAACAAAATGTATACAGTCTCTTTGAACTATTTGTACTCTCACCTTTCTTTGTTTAGTGTTCTTGATGCGTTCATTTGGATTCAGCTATGCTCGATTTCCAAGTCTCTCAGGATTGTGGGCTCATTACTGTGGGGATCTCTTTGGACGATCAGGGTTCGGTATTGGTCTCTCCCAGAACAGCATGTGGACACAAAAAGTGAGTTGCAACGGTCGGTTTCCTGACCTTATTTAATACATTGGTTTTTGGTTTGTTTGTTTGTTGGGGGTTTCGTTGGTTTGGTGGGTGATTGCTTGTTTGTTCATTGGTTTTGTTGTTGTTGTTGTTGTTGTTGTTGTTGTTGTTGTTGTTGTAGGTGTTGTTGTTGTTATTGTTGTTGTGTGTTGTTGTTGTTGTTGTTGTTGTTGTTGTTGTTGTTGTTGTTGTTGTTGTTGTTGTTGTTGATTTGCCAATAAATGTCTTGTAGTTTGTTTGTTTTGTTTGTTTGTGGGGGTTTGGGCTGTCGTGTGTGTGTGTGTGTGTGTGTGTGTGTTTTTTTTTTTTTTTTTTGGGGGGGGGGTGTTTGTTTATTGAGGGGTAAACACAGAAAAGAGGAAAAACACTGCAAGGCCAAAAAATATTTAAAAACAACATCTATAGCGTCCCCGCCGGCTTCGTTTTAAGAGGCTGCCTCCTTTTTCTTTTTTCTTTTTTCTTAAAGGATCAATTTTAACGGTCTCTTCGTATTTTTTGACTTTAGCACACCGACAAAAAGCACAGAAAAAAAGCCTTTAAAAAATGTGTCGGGCATCCATTAAAAAAAAAAGGCTCGCTTCCTCCTTTTTTTCCTCCTTTTTTATTTAGGACGCCAGACATGTAATTTTTTTCTGTTTTGCCTAACATCGTAGTTTGTTCTTGTTAGTGTTTGTTTAATTGGGTAAAATAAAAAAATCTTCTCGGCCCCTCCCTGGAAGGAAACCCCTGGTGAATGTACCACTCAGTGTTTATGCGTGTGTTTTAATCTCTCTCTCAAAACCATTTTCTGACCATCACAAATTAAGTGTGCGTCCATACAATGTTTGTTTCAATTCAGGTATCTTTGCGCATCCTGGAGTTTCATGAAAAGGGAAGAATCGGTGCTCTGGAAAATAAATGGATCACTTCCCAGCAGTGCGGGGTGAAATCCATTCAACCGACAACCCTTGGGCTTTCTAGTATGGGAGGTAGGTATCCAGCGAACCTAGGTCAAAGAAAGGCGAAAAGTATTAGGCGCCATATTAGTAAGTTATGGGAACTACTATGTCTGTACGCTGAATGCGGCTTTTTTAAAGGTGCTGCATACGTTTGTTAATTGGAGCCCACTGATTGTGTTAACCCTATATAAATGTAGGTACATACAATCAAACTAACCTGTGAACATTTCACTGCAAAAGATGGTCGCGTTTTTGAGATATCACCGAAAAACCGGAGCGTACGTTTCCACAGGAAGAATATTCCCCATACGAATACACAGTCTGAGAGGCCTCAGATTTAAATTTCGGGGAATAAAAAGTGAAAGTTAAAAGTTTCTCAAAATTCATTATACTATACACAAGGCTGCTGTACTTCTTACCAAGTAAATTTTTATTGCCATTAATTTTCAGAGTCATAACCAAATGTGTTTTAATAATTATAATGGTGTTACCCAGTGGTTGAAACAGAATATGCAGTCCTTGGATCAATTTAAACAATAAGGGGACATTCTTAATTGCCATATTTGCTTTCTTTGACAAACTTTAGCTATTTAACACTGTATAGAGAATTACAATACAGTTGAATCGAAATTGACATTAACTTTGGCAGAAAGAATTTGGAGCAGGAGGATGTTACCGGAGTGGAGGTCTTGCTCAACACAGATTGATCTCTATCCACAATGTTGTTCTCCGGAACTAAAAATAAATTAAAACAAATATATACGCAATGTTGTTGTTTTCTACGCAATGAAATTGGGATCTGCACTGTTTTTTTGTTCTACAGGGGTCTTCTTACTTGTTGCCGGTGGGTTCCTGGTTGGTTTTGTCATCAACCGCTTGGAAATCTTCTGTAAGCGTCACCAGCAAGCCAAAGAAAGACAGAGTGAGCTGGCCCGTGTCGCCGTGTCAAATTGGAGAGGGACAGTTAGGGTTAGTGCTTGGATACAATTCTTGTTTCATTCACACCAAATTATATTGTTGTTCTAATTTTTCCCTTTTCTCTAAAGAATTCCTCCGTGGGGTCCAAGTTGAACAAAGAAGAGCTTTGTGGGGTCCATTGTTTTCTTGTTTAAAATACCACCACAAGGGCCCATCCGTAAGCCCACACATGTTTGTGATCCGAAATCGAGGACTTCTCTTTGTTCTCCATTGTTTGGACTTAGTTTTTGTTTTTTTTATAGCGACGTCCTCGTTGGTTTTGTACACGAAAGCAAGGCGAGGACGTCCTCGCTCTGTCAAAAACACCCGGATCCCTTTTGTTAAAGTCCTCGGTTTCAACGGGTGTAGAAACGCTGACACGCATTTCATCATGGTTGAAGAGTATGTTTTTTTTTTCTTTTCCTGAATTGCACAGAACACTGGTCCCTTGCTGGGTTACATAATGGAACAATAGACCCCCCACTAAGATGTTCTTTGTCCAACTTTGACCCCACAGGGGACGAAACGGTTGACCCCACAGGGGACGAAACGGAGGACTTTAAGAAATGGAATCCGGGTGTCTGACAGAGCGAAGACGTCCTCGCTTCGCTTTCGTCTACAAAACCAATGAGGACGTCGCAAACAAAGTCCAAACAACTTGGAACAAAGAGAGAGAGAGAGAGAGAAGTCCTCGATTTACCCTCCCTAAACAATAGTCCGTTTGTACCTTGAAGTACTGTTATTTGGAGAAGAAGAAAAAATTAGGTATCTTCCCAAACCAGCATAGATTTATAAGCTGTTTAGAAATGAAAACTGTAGGCGATGCGTCACACAGTTTACAAACCCGAGCATTTTCTCTCTATATATACACAGAGGCGACGCAAAAGGAACAGCGCCAGATATATGGTTCCAGCGCCCACGCCAGAACCGGTGATCAAAAGCAATGGTATCCAGGGACCTTCATCCCTGGAAAAAGGTACACTACTGCTAGCAAGGTTTTTTTTTAATGCTGGGATATTGTCTATGAACTGGAAATTAATGTAACCTTCGAAAAGACAATGGCGGTCTTACAATGAACTGTATCGGAGGGGATTGGGATAATTATGAGAGCACTCGAGGGAATGAAAACCAAGATAGTGAAGAACGGGGAGGGCCACATTGTTGAACGAGTCACAAGTACAGCAGAACGAAAACGGGCTGCATCTGACAAATCGTGGACATCACAAACCCCTACCCTAACCTATATCACAAAATCAAACAATAGACATGTACAGTATTGAATGCACAAAAAACAATACTGGATAGTCTACTTTCTATCATGAGCAGAGAAGTGGACTTTGCCAGTTAAGATATCAAGGTGCATGACCAACTCATACCGGTAATAATATCCTAAGAAGACTGCCAAAACGATTAGCACAATCTCTTGTTTGGATCACATTGACCCAAGTTATCTCAATCGGGATATTCTCAAACCCTGATTTATATCATCTAACCAAAATTATCTCAATCGGGATATTCTCAAACCCTGATTTATATCCTCTAACCAAAGTTATCTCAATCGGGATATTCTCAAACCCTGAATCAAATCCTCTTCCCCAATTTGATATTATTTCCTCCGCCACTCAAGTAATACCCCGACTGGGATATTCTTTGTGTCTCATTCGGACCCTCCTCTTCCATCTCCCAATGAAGATATCAATCAACCACGACCGGACTCCTTTTGGTTCTGAGGGTTTCTCTATAGTTCGTGTTTTCTGGTATCATTACCAGTGGTGAGAGTCAATGCTGACAAAAAAGTCTGAAACTGAGATCCAAATCTTAGGAGGTACGCAACATTGAAATGATGGCATTTCCACCTTTCGGTAACCCCCCTGCAATTATAGATTACAATGAGCTACTGTGGAAACAGTCTCCTCAGTGCTAGAGAATATATCAAAGAGCCCGACCTATAGGGAGAACAAATTACAGCATTATTTGTTAACCAGGCAGACTTTAAACAAAAGTCTGAATCCAGATAAAAGTTTGACCAATTTCTCATCGCTGCATTACAGAGATGGATGGTGCTATCCCACTCGCTGTCATCCACAGGAGGAACCGGCACGTTCCAATGTTGCAGCGTAACTCCTACCACTGGCCCCCCAGCGCCGAGCCGTACAGCTCCTCGCCTACCAACAGTCTTCAATCCAACTGAAATGGTTTCAAACTTTTGTATGTTTTTCCTGAACAGCTTGCTTCGTTTGTATACAAATGCGTAGTTTCCTTGGTAATCATTTTAACGTAAGTTCTGTGTAGAACTGATCAGATGATCCCTTCCTTGTTATCACCGGGCAGTGATAAAAAGTAAGTCGACTGTCGTTTTCAGATTTAACCTCCTCTATGTAGTTTAAAAAGTTGTCTACTCCAAGTCAGCAAGTTAACTAACCAGGGATTTAGTTAGTTGACTACCACGGGATCTTGATAGGTAAAGCAACTTTGGCTAATCTTTAAGATGGGCTAATAAACTGCCTCTTGATAGTTTATAAGGGTTGAGCCGTTGACCATGAACCACAAGTCGGTGACTTTTCGAGCATGGTCAGTCAAAGCCTACCTTAAAACCTTGGCTTTTAGTGAACTCCGGGTCTGGAAGGTATGACCAGGCTAGGTAGCATCTTCAGAAATTCGTAAGCATTCGAATTTGCGTATCTCGGCTATTTTTAGCTAAGCAGAATTAGGTGAACAGACAAACTACTACAAGCCTACATTCCTGTGGCTGCTCCTCTGCGTGTTCCTGCTCTTGCTGCTCAGCAGTAAGAATGATTTACTTGAAGCAATAATCGGAAAAGCAGCTTTGTGGAACTTGCCCTGGTGTGCAAACGATTGGTGGGGTGAAAAGGTGTCAAAGACCGTGTCCAATTTAAGCGATTTTTTTTGTGGGGCTGTTGCCATTAATAGTTTGTTGTGTTACTAAAGTTCTGGACAAATCCACAACAGAAGTCGTCAGCTTCGAGATGGCGTAACTTCGCGTTGTTTTCGTTGAACTTTGATTATTTTAACAACGCAGACCTCTGTAAATTCTCCAACCAGTATTATAACTGTCAGTGTATTGTGAGTCAAGCTACTTGTTCTTCCTTTATCTATCAATTTTTAAAGGGAATTGCAACTTAAGGGGAATCGTAATTAGATTGATATTAACCTTTCTTGTAAATCTAAATTTATCTTGTTTTATGCTGAAAATCATAATCATTCTGCTGTACAAAAAAAAATTCAACCACCCAAAAAACAACAACAAACAAACAAACAAACACCCCTTTGCATTGTAATTGCTTGTGATTGATTATTTGGAAACTATTTTGGTTCTTATTATGATCAAATTTTACCTGTTATTTTGGTAGACCTATCTTTCTTTTTTTTTTTTTTGTCTCTCTTTTTTTTTGGGGGGGGGTGCATCATTACGGCTGTAGCTTTTGCGGAAGGGTGGTCGGCAAATATTTTGCCATCAGTGTAAAACGAAGATACGACAAATGATATTTTATCCAATGGCATAGTTTTATTTTCTTGGCAAAAATATGTCATTATAACTTTTTGACTTTATTGTCATTTTTTGTCCGCTAATAAAACAAAATTTAAAAAAAAGTAAACAAAATATAAAAAAACAACATAGCAAATTTATAAACCGTGACTTCGTATGTCCCTTCTCAAAACCGCGGCTTTGGCTATGGCCTCCGTTTAAGCACAAGCTTAGACTCTGCCAGTTATTTTGAAAACGTGCAGTTTTGGTACGGGACTTCAACCAGGGAGACGGTGCCTAAAGCCAGAGCCAGAGCCCAAGCCGAAGTTTCAAAAAATGACCTATAAACCTCCATCAAAAGTCAGCCATATTTGTCTGGTACCCAGACCATATATCTGATAGGAATATACGTTGGAAAGGCACCATTCTATCCCTCATTCTGGTGCTGATTTGTTAAAAAGAAAAGGTAAACCTTGAAATTTGGAACACACATCAGGGCCCAATTTCCAGGCTCTACTTACTCGGGAATTCTGTGCCTACTGCCCCATACTGTGTTTTACAGGGCGTATAAGCTCAGAACTCCGTGGTAAGCAGAGCCATGAAACAGAACTCTAAATCATATTGGTCAAGACTTTCAAAATGAAGCTTTCCAGGGTCGTGTGAGTTACAGGGTATTTGTATTTCAGATTAAAAAAATATGACATAATACAGTATGAATTATATTAATACACTGTTCTACTTGAGTATGTCCAGTACTTCCACCTGTCAATTTCGCAGAGCTGTTCAAACAAACAAACACGCTAAGCAAAAAAGAACTATCAAAAGCAGGTTTAGCAAAAACGTGATTATTATTATGTTAAGCTTGTGGCTGGTCCCACGTTGATTTTTGCTTAGTAAATTGAAATCATTTCAACAGTTTCTATTTTTTTTTTCAAGTGAGCAACTCTACGAAATTGGGCTCCCATTTCCTGTCTGTACTGAACATGGAAAGGAGTTCAGCATTTTGTCATTAAGATAGACAAGGACACAGGCCTGATACTTCACGGAGGCTGTTTGCCCCCTGGCATTGCCTAGGTGCCCCTTGAAATGTTCCAATAGAAAGTTACATTTCCTTCACAGGTGCCCTTCACAAGAATGAAGTATATGGCCTGTGGACGTCATCAGACACTAGACCTGCGGGTTACTGGCAAAAGTATAACTGATAATATTATTGTAATTTCTATGAAAAAAATTCAAAAATGAGGCAGAGTTTTCTTAAAGTTGCTCTGCAAGTGGCACAAGGGTACAAAACTCATGCACAACTGACATGATTTGAAGTTGTATCATAAACTTGGGTGTGATCCCTGGCTACAGGACAGTTAACGGTTATATGGCTTTTGACTGGCACCCCCGAACAAAGATAAAGACAAGATAGGGAGACCGCCAACATAGGTCTTTGGTTCAAATCCCGCTCTAGTCAATTTTCTGTGTTCAACCCCAAACTATTTAAACTTATCCAGTCAGTTTCCCCTGGTGTGTTAATTGACATGAATAACATGAATAAGTATTTCAAACCCAGATGCTTGACAACACATTAATCTATGTGTAATTATATAACTACCATTTGGAATACTATTTAAAGCATTTTCTGTAAAAAAAAAAAAAAAAAATTACAATAAAAAAATACAAGCACACGAAACTTCACAAAAGTTTTGGCAATAAATTAGCGATATCATACACGTACTTAAAAAGATACTGAACTATTAATTCTATTTAAAAAAATTGTATTGCAGTTGTAACTAATGCTATCCAAATCGGGGTATACTCTACTCCCGATTGAACCCTTATCACCCAATGAGGATAGAAATTTTCCCCAATTGAGGTAGTAGGGCTGATGCTTAGTTGTGACAAACAACATCCTCTGCATAAGTTTTCCAACTTACAAATAAACTATAAGTTCTTGTAAAAATGAACAGGTGTTTTTAAATCGTTGTCATGATTGCATCAGAGATAAAGTAACAATTTTGGTTCTACCCTTACACCAATGTGTATCTGATGAATATCAAATTCTGTAACCCCCCCCCCAACCCCTTCCGAATAAATATGGCAATGTATAAGTATTTATTATAATAGCTATCATACTTCTGGTAAAGTGTCACGTTCGGATACGAGCTCACACTTAATACCTACTGCGTTTCACACTAGATATTTTCGGCCTAAAGACAAATTCATAGAGTTCTTGATTATTTATTACCAAAAATTAAGGCCAAATTTTGGTTTTCAAGATTTTTGTGCTTTTCATTCTACATTCCAGATGCAAATTACATAGCTGTAAACCAAATGAAGTAAAAAATAAAGGGCTAAAAGAAAAGTTTTTTATAGATAATTTTCAAAAAAAGAGAGCAATATTTTTTGATAAAAAGATGAATTTGTACAAAAGTGCCTGCATATATCAAAACTACTCTCATTCACAATCTATAACATGATTAACATTTGACGACATCCTTGACAATCGTGCAATGGGAGTATTTTACGGGACACTAGGTGGCAGCAGACTGACTATTATTCTCAGAAATATGCGCATGCCTAGCGTTCCAAAATCTCCCATCACAGAACTACTGAAAAACCGTGGCGATTAAATTAAACTTTTTTTGAAGGTGGGAATGAGGTTGGCTCAGTGGTTTCTTTCCCTGCCTTGCACCTCTATGGACCCCTGTTCAAATCCCACCGCAGGCCGGAGCCTGGCGTGTGGATTGGGTTTTCAGTCCCCATCTGAAAGGCCGGTCTCATCTTGCTCCCAATAAACTAAGGAGGTGCGTCTTTGACCGTCTATAAATTAAAACACTCACAAAAAACATTGGCATCGTCGGGCGGCGAGCTTCAGATTTTGGGTGCAGTAAAATACTTGGTGCTCTGAGTTCACAGAGGTCTCTTGATGGGGGCTTGGTATGGATGGATCATTGCACATAGATCTGTAAAGCAATACAAAATAATTGATAAATGCCGTTAACCTCGTGCACTTTGGTCCTCTATATTTCATATCTGGACCAGAGTGTGCTTGGACTTTAACGGAGGTACGTGTATCTTCACTTTCAATTATTTGGTTTTTGATTTGATTTACTTGGCAAACTGCAAAGACAATACATTCAAATACACTCAAGTTATGACATAGTTGAAGTGAAACAAAGACAAATTTCATTAAAATACAACAAAACAAAACAAGAAAAGATAAGTGTTTGCCCAGGATAACACAAAAAATCTAAGACAGACATTTTTTACTTTCATTGTGGTCCTCTGAACGAAAACAACATGGACCACAGTCTAAACAGTAAATAAGAAGGAAAAGGGCAAAATACTGAATGGGACTTAAAAATTAACTTAGTGCATATATTTGAACAAAAAAACAAAAATCCATACAGTTATGAAGACTGCATGTATCACAACTCTGGCTGCCTAAATGATCTCAGTGACGCATTATGCTGAAATGTGTTGTTATCAACGACACCTTCAACCGTGCATCAGTCTGCTCTGATCGTCTTCAGGAGACCTGAAGACGATCTCCTCATCAGAGCATACTGATCGAAATGTCGAGTTGTCAAACCACCGGTTCCTCTCAGAACCACCACAACTCATAAAGAGAGTTGATGTACACATGGTGTCTCCACAAACCTCACTTAATTGTATTCAAACCATGCAAAGTTTCAAATTCTACTTAAAACTTCACCCAATAAATCACAACCAGGGATAAGTAAGATCATTCGACCGTGCAAAGTGTTGCATCATTCCTCTACAAATCCTGGACGCATACCTATAGTGGTTGGTTCGTAACAGGTTAGACGATGGCTGGAACCTGTGTACTCGGTGTCTCATCGTCGTTGACAGCACTCTCCTCCAGTGACTCTTCCTTGACGTTGATGCCTCGGTGAGCGGCAGATTTTGAAGAGCTTTTGTGAGGGAAAGAAAATGGGGAGAAACAATTCAGTAGGAGGAGAATGGGCGAGTCTGCCTGTTGAAACTGAGGACTTTACCAAAAGAGATCCAGGGGTCGATTTCACAAAACTCTTCCTAACTTAGGACTAGTCCTAGGTAATGCTAAGAGATAGGACTAGTCCTAAGTACTGGTCCTAACTTAGAACTAGTCCTATATCTCTTAGCAATCCCTAGGACTAGTCCTAAGTTAGGAAGAGTTTTGTGAAATCGACCCCAGGAGTTTTGACAGAGTGAGGATGTCCTTGCTTCACCTTCTTGTACAAAAACCAACGAGCCTTTTTTAAGATATGGCAGACCATTGTGAGGGCACTATTTGGAATGGGTATTAAATTTGTCTGTATAGACCAAACCGAACAGTGCACTCATATAGTGTCTACCATATCTCAAAAAGGCTATAAATGGGGATGTCGCTAAAAACAAAGTTCTCGATTTACCAGGTTGACAAAAACATATGAGCAGGTACTTGTGAATTTCTGCATTCAACTGAAGTGTTTTTTACTTCACATTACACAGAATCCTATCGTTTGATTTGTGACACATCAATTATCAAATAATCTAATGATTACATTGTACACCTTCTGCACCTGCACTCCATACCAATGCAGATTTTTTTTCTTTGTTTCAAATGTATAGGAAGATTTTGATTCAAGTGGACACAAGAAAACCCTCTTCAAAAATGGATCGAATTGGTGTGCTGGTAATAATGACAGTGATCTATTTCTGTGCATTGTGTATCAACACATATTGCCATATTGGAAAGTGGATGAGCACACATATACTCTGAGGCATAACAGTAATGATCGTGTGGTCTGAGATAATTATTAACCTTTCAATGAAATTCCATTTATTCCATCAATAGCTTGATCTAAAGTTGACAATCAAGGATGCATGCAAGGATTGTCAACTGTGCCCAGATGGAATGGACGTCCCATTTTGCACACGTGTACGCACCTAATTGCAGCGTACTTGTCCATACCACACGCCATTTTCTCATCTATGAGCCTCTGCCTCCGGATCGCCTCAAGATGTTCCTTCATCTTCTCGATGTACTCCAACCGCTCTTTCTCTGCATCGTCCGGACCCTCATCAGCAACACTTAGGGATGACACGGTTGCCAAGCCGTGGTTCTCTTGAACCTTCTCACCCACGCAGTTCTCCAGGTCTGTGTTTTCATCACATGTACTCCCCTGCTCCCTCTGTCTCATAACCGAAAAAAATTTCACATGGCCAAACTTGGGATCCTCCGTGTGCTCCTCTGATTCTTCTTCTGGTACTGTCTCCTTTTTGATAAAAACCCCCGGTGATCTCGCTTCTCCTTGACGAGTCGCTTCCTCGATGCATCTTTGATTGGCCCTCGCCTTGTTTTTCACGGTGTTTGTTTTCAGCAACTGGCCAGAGCGCCGTCTTTTCAAGATTTCAGTCTTCCGAAGCTCTACCATTTCTGAGTACGACACCAGTGGGTTGGGATTCTTTGTGGGAATCTCCCCAGGTCCCTGACTCGGTTCCTCGACTGAAACAGTCCCGGTCCCCTTGTCTAGTTCCATTTTGCGAGACCCTCGTTTTTTGAACGTACCTCTACCTGAGCGAGGAAACATTTGTGTGACTCTCTGATGTGCTTGATGAGCTGATTGCCGAGCCATTTTCAGTCGTTCCCGATAACGTCTCATTCCCTCTCTGGCCCTGATTCGATTTCGTTCTCGCAAGCTCATGCTTCTGTAGGGCTCCTGGGAGAAGTCAATTTGGTCTGGTGTTGGCAACGAATGAGTCAGCGAGTCTTTCGGCATCTCAAGCAAGGTGGCGCTCTTCTCAAATCTTTGTTCCGACTTCAACCAGCCTTTTCTTCTCCTCTCCCTCCTGATTGACGAGACATGTGTTCCTGGATTAGCAGTTTGGACAGCAGTAGCGTCGGCTGCCACAGGCGACAATACACCAAACGCTTCTTTGCCTAGACCCTTGACAGACACCGCAGGGAGCTGCGTCTTCAACCAACCTTTAGGCGGTGAGGTAAACCTCGTTATGTTCGACTCGGTCTCCGCTGCAACCGGTGTAAAGACCTGGAATGTTTTCTTGCTGAGATCCTGCCTGACAATATTGGCAGGTCTGACATTCTAATGGAGGTGCTGACATTATTCTCGATCATGTAAGCTTTATTAGCTCTGGAATATTTAGGTGAATCAGATTTCAGCTTCTGACACCCTTTCTTCCCTCTCGGAGACAAAAAGCCACTATGGGCCGGAGGCTTTGAGCCTTGAGTTGGGAGCGTCTTTTCCACAAAGGCAGTCCCTGACATGCATCGCCAACCCTGGTTAGAAAGCTTTGCCATCTTCAACTTCTCCCTGTGTCTCCTCATTCCCTCCCGAGCTCTGATCCTGTTCCTCTCAATTTTAGTCAGACCCTCCACATCCCAAGGAAGAACCTGTGACGGCTCCACTTGTATCACCTTCCCAAGATGCTGCTCTGTGTTTGTCCCGCTGGGAGCATCACTCAGAGCTTGCAATTGTGAACTTTGATTGTCCGTTCTACACTCCAGGACATCAGCTGCAGTTTCAGGTACTTCATCTGCCTGAACAAAGCTGGAATTCTCAGGGGAAATTTGATAAATATACTTTTTCGGTTTCTTCTTTTTGGGCACTAACGAGAGTGGGTCTTCGTTAATCTTGCCGAGTTCCCTCAACTCTTCTTGATTTGTGCAATTGGAGCCGGCATCTCCAGCGCCTTCTCTACGTTTCGCAGACGGTGCAGCTTTCCTACCAGCAATTCGTTTCCTCTTGACTGAGTGAAGCCAGTAGTTGCCAGGCCTGTTTACAATTTGACACTCCTGACGATCAATGGTTCTGCCTCCGATATCGAACGAAGTCGGTTGCAGCATTTCGCTATGGTGGAAAGGAGCTAAGGAATCCATCTCATGGGTCTGGCTTTTGTTTGCGTCCAGAGCTAGCGACGTTTCGAGTGGGTCCCCTGAACTGTAAAGAGAAAATGAAAATTAACAAATTTGATAAAAAGTGAAAAACACAAGCTTTCTACATCCGTGTAAATTACAATAGGTCGGCCATCATAACTTATGGATTTCATATAGGACAAAAAATTTGATTACATACATGAAGTGAGCAACATCATGAACATGGGTAGCTTTAAGCAATAAACAGCATTTTAAGAAACCCTTTTTTTGCCATCTTTGCATTGACTCATTCATTTCATAGACATTAAAATCTAAGCAAGTTCCGTTTGCCAGGCAAAATAATTAACTTTTCTTAATACTTCTTACTGGAGGTTTTTTTACACAAGGTTCTATATCTTTTTTTCTGGGGTCGATCTGAGTCAACCTGACTGGAGTAGAATTTATGGTGTGTCATTGCCAAGTGGTCTAAGTGCCTAGCTCTGGTGTTCTGATCAGCAGAGTGTGGGTTTGAGTCCCATTCTTGACACTAGTGCCCTTGAGTAAGACACTTAAGCATTATTGCTTTGGATGTTTTTGATCACATGCGTGGTTGTGTAAACAATTTTTTTTAACCCTAAATATTGTCTCTGCAACAGACGGTTACACATGTAAATGACTGTTTCAGGAAAGGTTACGCATTAATTTTACAAAAATTTACAACCAGTTCCAGGCAATCTCCAAGAAGAAAAAACATTCACATGTTAATTTCCAAACAATTGTCTTGTGGACAGTAAGTTACTGTTAGAAAAATGTCTGCTGTACTACCGAAGTGTTCCTTCTGCATGCAGTGCAGTTGGCTGCGTCCAAGTTGCCCGTAAAAAATTGTCCCGTTAGAGGCCTTAATAGAAAACACTTCAAAGGAAACATTTGGGGAATACCTTGTAACAACTCTTTGTTGTATTTGTCCGCTGGTCCGTCTGTTTCTCTCCGTGTGCTCCATTACTCCTTGTGTGGTCTGCCACAACAGGTTGGTCCTCGCCTTGACTAATCTTTCCTCAGCGGCATCCCCGACAGCCAAGAAATCCTGAGGATCAGTTTGTGTCGCCATGCTTGCGAAAGACTTCGAACCCACTGACGATGCTCTGCATGGAAATGAAGACATAAGCTCATAATTACTTTTGAGCAGCTTTCTCTCTAAACAGTGGTCGGCTGGCTGAATGCCAGTTATAACTTCTGGGCTCAGTTTCATAGAGCTGCTTAAGCAAACAATATTGCTTAACAATTTTCTGCTCACCAGAAATCAGTAGGAGACCAGTCACAAATTGTACATGTGACATGGTAGTTTGGCCGGTAACCTTAATCTGGTAAGCATAATTTTGTTGTGCTTAGCTACTTTTTGTTAAGCAGCTCTATGAAATTGGGCCCTGAAGACCAGTCAGAAATCTGTCAAAGAGGTCCGGATGGCTAGTCGATTGCTTCCAAAAGCTACAAGCAAACCACTGCCTGCACTGGTTTCAAACTGAGGTACCATACAAAATGACAGTGTTGAAAGTAAAAAGTAACGGCTGTGGACCAGTGAAGAGGCTGGCAGAACTATTGAAACGACAAACTAACTGGTCCCGCTGGCCAGTCACTGAAAAAGCTACGGGCAAACCCTGTTGAGCTTTTCTGACTAAATGCAATTAAAGCCTGATGCTTTGTTCTTGTAAGGGCAAGGCAGCTTTTCCTTAGTAAATGGCAACTCTGTGAGGGACATGTACATTTTTAAGGGGCACCAAGGCAATAACCAGTGGCATACAGGCAATTGCCTCTTTTGCCTCTGTATCAGGACGTACAATTACATTATTAAAAATGACAAATTCTGTCGCATGCACACTTAAGCCTGATTCATACTTTATGTGAAGTTACATTTCCATGTTGGCAAATTTGCAATGCAACTGGAAAAATGTGCCGGGGAAAATGCTGATAACAATTTGAAAACATCAAAAAAATGTGAGAACACCAAAACATTCATGTTTTTGAGAAAATTGTGTATTTGTAAAATTTGTGACAAAATGTGGAGACAAAAATACTGCATTTGTAAGTGTTTTCTGATTGACACAAGAACCTTGACCCAGTTGGACTAGGACTGGCCATTAGGCTTGAGTACATGTACATAATGTATAGCGATGTCACAGCTGCAAGTTTTGCCAACCTAGGTATATGTTGCATCACATAAAGTGCGGATACTTGTCTTTGACAACTACCAATGCTGTCCGCATGCTTTAAATGATCTATTGAAAAGGGCAGTATTGTGCCTACCCAGTTATAATTTCTTGTGATACTCAATACCATCCACACAAAATAGTGGTCAATTTTTGTGGATAAAAAAAAGGTACATGACGCTCACTCAAAACTCACTTGCAGACGACAGTACGGTACTTACCCAGCGGTCAAAACCTGCAGTTTAGCGAGTTGCTGCTCCACTTCTCTGAGTCGATCGTTCCTCTGCCTTTCTCTCTCTAAGAACCTCCGCCACGTCTGGGGGGACGGTGACTCGTCATCGACTGGGTCTGTGGGGCACTCTACATGTACATGTACACCGAGATGCTCTGGATTTGTTGCACTGCAGGGGATGACATGTGTACAGAATCCACTCACTTTGCGAATAAATCACTTTCAAAGTAATGAATAAAGCAGTGGTCTGTTCATTTTGTTTGTTATTCTAACGAGTATAACCCCATGTGTTATCTACTGTCTACGATTAAAATCTAGTTAATAATATTTTGTTTTTTTACCCTAACACCGATGTAAGTAAAGCACTGTATACTTTCCCAAGTTCTGTGAAAACAAAATCCAAAGGCATGTTACTCCGGTGCCATTCTAGAGCAGATGTCTTACCAACTAGACCACCGAGATTGCCTGGTAGCTAGAGGCAGTTTGAATCCTATGTTTTAGCAGAATCTAGCAGTGATGCGAACTTGTCCTGCAAATTATATATTGCCGCGGAATAGATTGCAGATCTGGGGGGCCTTTCTGTTATTAAATTCACTATTAGGGTTTGGATATTTAACCAATTAACTGTTAACAAACGTTGAAACTCATTTCAAAATTCAACGGTTAAAAGAAACAAGACCTTCCCTTTCGTTCAATTGATAGCCCCAGACACCATCCAAGGACAGATTGACCATCCCTTTGACATATTTTTATCCTAGTATATGTGACTCACCAGATGGGTTTTAAGGATGAACAAGATTGAATAATTTACTCACCAGATGGGTTTTAAGGATGAACAAGATTTAATAATTTGGTTCCATGTCCAATATTAATTTCATTCCGCATGATCCACTTACTTTAGTAACTCCTCCACCTTCTTGGAGAGTTTAGAACCAATCTTTGGAGAACTTGTTGTAGACTTCATGCACACAGGTGACTGCGTTGAAGGTGATCTAGTTTCTAGATCAGTACTGTTTTGCTGTCCCTTCTCCATG
This sequence comes from Pycnopodia helianthoides, assembly GCA_032158295.1. NCBI lineage: Eukaryota > Metazoa > Echinodermata > Asteroidea > Forcipulatida > Asteriidae > Pycnopodia > Pycnopodia helianthoides. The sequence goes on along the minus strand of CM063250.1, from coordinate 18,388,890 downwards.
TTTTCTGCAAATTAATGAGTCCACAAAATGTATTTAAAGGAACATTAACAGAATTGGTAAGAAAAAACTTGTAAAATATTCTTTTTGATCACATATTTACATAAAACTTACACGGTCTAATGATGATGATAGTAGAAAGCATCCCTTGAAATATTTCTGTCTGAAATGCCATATTTAATGAGAAATGAATAAACTAATTTTCCGATTGGAGTTTATCGCTCATTGAGAGTTTTTATTCATTTGTTGAATCTATATGATTTCGTGCAAATAGTGTAATTGGTTTTTCACTATTTTCTCATGACCCAGATGGCCGATCGATCTCAAACTTCTACAGGTTTGTCAGTTTATGTATATGGTGGATTACATAAAGTGCTTACACTGCCAGCAACTGTTTTGTTAGCAAAAACCAATTCTGTAATGTTCCTTTAATGCCCAAGTTTGACCTCAGCAGAGTCTTTCTCGAAGGCTAAATGCCAACACAACACAATACACACACAGATGCAAGTATATTAATGTAGCAACAGCAGTAAGTGGTAAAAAGAAAAAAGCAAGAAACCAGCCATAAGAAACAGGAGAAAGTGAGAAAACAAAATTGCAAAATGCTTACCAACCACAAGGACCTATGGTAATAAAGACAACAATCTTTCAATGGCCTTACGTTTCGACCTAAGCAGAGTCTTTCTCAAAGGCTAAATGACAACATTACACACACACACACACACACACACACACATACAGGTGTACTGGTGAAACGGAAGCAGTCAAGTAGAAAGAAGTGAAAAGAGAGAGAGAGGCAGAATGCAGTCTGAACAAGCAAAGGATGAACAATGAACAAGGAGACAAAGGGAGGGGGGGGGTAAGGGGGTAGAGGGAAGGGGGCCTCATTTAACCACCAGAGATTGGAAGATGCACCAAAGTACAGTAATCTCAAAGGAGACAAAGGGGGGAGGGCAGAGGGGAATGGGCTGGTACATGTTTAACCTTAAAAAGGGGTGCAAGCACACATTGATAAAGAGTAATAATTACACATAACAGTGAGTTTGAGAAACTATCATAAATTAGACCAGAACAAGGAAATTTACAAACCTGTAACTGGTGCCCAGGCACTGTGTCCGTCTTCTTCTTCTTCGCCTGAATCCTCTTTGGATTCAAAGAACAATATTTTCTGTTTAGAGATGCACCTGGGGCTGGCTTGTTTCCGCCTTGAACTTCGACCCTTACAGATAGGGTAGAGCTGTTTCTTTTCTGGTGTACACATATGAAGGTCTGGCTGGCTGGTAATATTTGGATCTGGGCAAGTACTGCTGGTCATTGTTGAGCTGAAAGAAGAATTTCAAGATTTCTACAGAAAACTGTGTATGAAGTACTTTTGTTTCTTTCTTTAGGGCTGGGGGGGGGGGGGACCAAGCAAAATTTCTCTTCAAATATAGATATAAACAAATGAAAAAGTCATGCCGACATTGACAACTACATACATGAACATGTATCTGGGAACAGCAAGTTTACAGCAAGGACAGTGATTTTAGCATCGGGCAAGTACAATCACGACTGGACAAGTCCGGCGATCTTGGTTCTTTTTCTTCAAATGTTGACTTTCAATCTCATAGAATGTCTTTCAATTCTGTTTGAATATTGAAGAAATCTTACCCTGTGTATGCATTCCCCCTCCCACCCCAACCCCCATTTCAGTTCTGGTCTGGTGAAACAAATTCTGGTCTCCTAAAGTTTTTGAGCACATGTACAAGCCATGCAGTCTTTTCACCCCAAAATTCGAGCCCTGTTGCATAGTAAAATATTTAGACTGTTGTTTTGTGCACACTGAATGTCAATAAGAAGTCGCAACTGACGCAATTTGTGTAATATTTTGCTTCGCTAATACAATGGAATCCAGTGCATTCTGCCACAGGCCTAGAATTATATGGAGGCTGTAGCCTCCGTTGACCTAGTCTTAGCCTTGGTGCACCTGCAAAAGTTTCCCATAGATTTACAGACTTTTCCAATGGAAGTGCCTTTTGGAGAATGAAAATTGCCATGCCCTCTCAAGTATTAAATTCAAGGCCTCTGTCACATTTTGTGCACAACATTTGGGCTAAGGGATTGAAAGAGATTACATCATTGTTGTCTCTGTCTCTCTCCAAAATTCATAAAATTGCATTGGGCAACAAACTAAAGTTGCCTGATTTAATAATTCTCATTTGAAGTTGCTCAGCAAGTTCACTTGATCTGAAGAGTGCAAGGAAAACACAAAAAACACCTTTTTAATTGCAGAGTACTTGCATATAAAGTTCTGATTAACTTCAAAAGCATCCTCACCTTTTTTCTTCCTCTTCCTCTGGAGAAGGCTTGATTGGTTTCTGTTTGGGATCACTGAAAACCCCTTCACTAGTGGCTGGCCCAGTGACCTCTACCTGATTAATAGCGCTGTCTTGACCAACAGCTCCCAAGAAACCAAGCTGACCAAGCGTCCCAGCTTGAACTGAAAATCCTGGCTGGAGCGGTGAGGCTCCTCCTGTGATGGCTTGCAGACCTGCCAGAGCCTGCTGACCCTGCAGGGCCGAGATCCCAACCCTTGGAGACCTTGGATTCCCTGAAGGGTAGAAAGCGTCTGAAGGTTGACAAGTCCTTGTAGAGCTGTAACCCCGTGGAGAGCTGGGAGTCCTTGAACTGCTGCCTGAAAATTTGAAATACCCTGAAGGCTTGGGACAACGTTTGTAACGCCGTGAACTCCTGCGATACTCTGCAGACCCGGAAACCCTGTCGGACTTGTAGGTCCTGCAATTCCTGTGATGCCTGACAGGCACCCGATTCCCAAGAGATTAGAAACCCCTTGGAGACCGGATAACCCGTTTATGCCACCGAAAAGCCCTGGAATACCTCCAGTACCTTGGAGCCCTATTCCTCCTTGGCTGCTGCCAGGATTTCCTAAAATGCCCTGAACACCATGCACTCCATGGATGCTGCCAACACCTTGAAGATTTGGTAAACCGACGATTCCGGGAATGCCTGCCGTCTGTTCCAGACCTTGCGTGCTTACAACTCTGGACTGGCCAGTTGCCTGGAGGGTGTTGAGGGCGTGGATGTTACCGACAGCGCCGATGAACTGTTGTTGCATGACACTCGGCATATGAACGGTACTCTGATGAGTCTGAGGGAATTGCAATCCCGCCATTGCCAAAGGTTGCGCTGATGTGGAATTGAGAACAATTGGCAGCGGAAGCTCTCCTATGGGCAGCAAAGGAGTCAAGGTGGCTCGGGGCACAGAAGTATATTCTGCCGTCGGCTGGCTTGGCTCCACAGAATGAGCTGCTTGAGTCTTTTCATCTGGCTCTAAACACTTCTTTGATTCAACTGGCTCTCCGACTGACTGACCACCATGCTCCCCTTCTGCAGGTTTGTTATCCATTGCCATCTGATTTTTGACAACACCACTTTCTGCTTCTACTTGCGGATCACGAATAGTTGATTTCAATACGTGTGATCTTTTCACTGGAGTGACACATTCAACTTTTCTTTGCATACCCAAGTTGCCTGTGCTGAGAGGGGTCTTACCGTCATTCTGACCGGAATGTTCAACTGGGGAAAAGTTGATGAAATCTTTGACGTTCTGCTGCTTAAAAGTTTTCTTCTGGCCCTGTGGGCTTCCATCAGTTCATCATCATCTCTGCTTCTCGATGAAAGGTCCCCGTTCGTGATCATCGTTTTGCTTAAAATTACTTCATCCCTTGAAGACTCCATGGTTTCAGAACATTTCTTAATGTGAGAGTCTTGGGCCTCTGATACCTCCATATTCTTGTTAGACAATTTACATAATGAGTCATCAAAGGCAAACAAGTTCTCATCAGGAGAGGAAATTACAACTCCTTCGTTCAATGGCCCAGCATCTTTGTCCAGAAGGTCAACTTCAAGAGTTGGTGCGGATACTTCGAGGATGGCACCTGGGTTAGGGTTTCTGTCTGGAAGAAGAGAGCTTACCGGAGCAGCTTCTGGGTTCTGAACTTCATCATTGCCTTCGACTTTTCGCTGGAGTTCTCCTTCTAAGTGATAAGATGTGGATGGAGATGAAAGAAGGGAAGAGGGTTGCAATGCATCATTCAATGATCTGTCCTGCTCTCCTCCACTTCTGGCAATCTCTTTTGACACTGATGCAAATCTTAAGAGCTTCTTCCTCTTCTTCCTGGTACACGTTCGCTTTTGCTGAACACCTCTTGGTTTATGCTCCGACAGCCCACCTTTGCCAACCACTGCTTCAAAGAAGGATTCAACGGCACGCTTTCTCTCGCGATACCGACGAGCCCTTTCTCGTCCTAGGAGTCGCTTTCTCAGATGCTTCTCGTCTTCGGTGAGATGGTCAACATTCATGCGGGTTCTCTTCACCTTTTTAAAGGAGGGATGACCTGTGTCCCTGAAGTATAACAACAAAAAAATGTTCAATGTAATTAGAAAAGAAATGTAACTACAAACATTTATTTTTTTAAAGCAGAGCTGCCAACTCTCCATGATTCTGTAGAAAGTTCCCTGAAAACAAACCAATCTTTCCATGTTTTGAGGAACAAATTTTGAAATCTCCCTGATTGTGGAAATTTTTTCCCTATTAAGTTGAATGTGATTCTAAAAATTTTCCCTGATTGTTGTGCAAAATCTTCCTGATCGCAAGATGCAAATGTTGGCAGCTCTGTTTAAGCTGTGTGGGAATTAATGACGTTGGCAATGGCTTTAGGCTGGAAGGCGAAATAGTTCAAAAATACTGTTACTGCAGCCAATGGCCATAGACAAAGTTACTTTTCTTTTTAACCATGGTATTAGTTTGACAAAGTAGCAAATAATTTTCAACCAATCAATACTGTTTAAATAAAAAATACATGTCCAAAAATGTTTTATTTCTACTCGAATGGGTACTACCGGACCAACATAAGTTTCATCACATGTTGTAGGGCCAACTGAAAACAATGAAAAACAGTTTTATTTTGCAAGGAACTTTCAGTTTTGCTACTGGATGAAAGTGTAACAAAGTTTGATTTGAACCCGTCCTGTTGTCTGTACTTTCTTTTGTCTTTAACAATTGCTTAGTAGTTACTGATAGTATTACACACTTCCTGTCATTCATCATGTCCAACTGTCCACCTGTCCTGAGGCTCTGCTTTATACCATAAGCAAAGAATCGGCATTTAAAGGAACATTACAGAATTGGTAAGAAAAAAACTTGTAAAATAAAGTGTATTTCTGGAGTTAGCAGGAAATCTGCGCTTGTGTTTGGTGTACTCCACGTTACTAGGGTCATGCCAAGTCCAAACCCGATTATTGAAAACAGTGAATACTTTTATCAAAGGGAGTTTCCACTATTTCCTTGTGACTTCGATGACCGAATGAGCTTCTTAAACTTTCACAGGTTACATAAAGTGCAAATAGACTAGTCTCAGACCAGCAGCCAATTTCACGAAGCGCTAGGATTAATCCTATCTCGAGTTAGGATGAGTAACTCGTCCTAACTTAGGATGGGTTCAATGCGTCCTAACGTCTATGGATACGGAACTTAACTCGTCCTAGGTCCTAAGATTAATCCTAAGTTAGGAAGAGTTTGGTGAAATCGACGGCTGGTGTTAGTTGTCCACATGCTTTATTATTCTCAATAATTAATAAACAGACGGATCCAGGGATTTGATTATATATTGCAACTGAACTAGGCTAGAGATAGTGTAAAGGAGCGATTCACACAATTTTCCAAACACAATGAACACTGGGAAAACTTAATGCCGAATCCATTTTGCCCCAGAAAATAAAAATAAATCGTTACAATCCTTGCTCAATGTCGATTGAATGATCTATCCAACACAGCCCATATGTACGTGTACATACATCATAATCAATCCCATCGAAACCATCGAGTCACTTTGGCAAAGGCATGATGAGAGTTTGAGGGTCAACCAGTCAACACACCCAATATAATGACACTGACGATCAGATACGTTGGTCATAATGTCGACAAATTGTTATTTCTTTATTGAATTAGAAAATTTAATGACAAAACCCCACACAAACAGCTGTGTACAAAAAATGCATAAAACAAACGCCATAATCACCTTAAAATGTTTGAAGATTCTTCATCGTTATCTTCGGAACTCAAAGAGTCCATTTCTCGGACATTGCAGCCAGACAAACATTCAGATAGCTATCTTCGCAGATTAATAATAAGAACAAAGACAGGGGCCGCAACAAAATAGAAATGACATTAAAATAAATTGTGACGTACAGCTCAATCACTTTTGCATGTAAACACAATAAATATCGGTCATTCGGGAGTGCTGTCGCATTGTACAAACCGTGTGCGAGTAGTCTTGGTGCAAGACACATGCTGATCCTGCTAGCACCAACAACCGATAGAGGGCGTCAAGCCTTATTTAAAGTGCAACAAGAGAGGTTCAGCACTTTTTTAAGGAATTCTAAACTGAGTGTACGATGTACACCAATTCATCAATAAAACAAAATGCATTTAAAAGATCTGGTTTGTAATAGTCATTCAACTACAACTAAGACTACCGGATGCCCTCTTTCGAGATGTTTAAAAGATCGAGTTATGGATTTTTTTTCCTTGAGTGACAATTTCTTGACATTCTTCGAATACATGACTTGGCGGTAGAAAAAAGAAAAAAGAAAAGGGAGACTGTCGTACTCATGTGTTCTTCCCAAAGAACTATTTAGACATTTCATTACAACTTGTTAAGTTACGGGGAGGGGTGTTGTCGAACATCAACTGAATTCACATCATCTCGTATAAATTTATTTTCCTAAGAATGGCAAGATGAGCCACAGCATTTTTAATAAATATCGTATTGATATTTGTGTTTACATTTCATTCACTAGGTAATTCAATTCAAACTCATTAATGTTAACATTTTCAGCAAGTTTCACAAAACGTGATGGTTTCGTAATTACACTAATTAATATGAACACGTCGTTCATATTAATTGTATCTGTTTTTGCTTTGCATTTATGGCTTCTCATAGTTTTCCAACCTTGGTTGGCAAAATTTCAATCTATGACATTGCAATGTGTATAAGAATGCGCTTTTTCAAGCCAAGTAGGTCTGACAAAGTGTTTTGCAATTACCCCAGTTCATTGGGCCACAAGAATCCAAGAAATCATCTCAACTCCTTGGGAGTATGCAGCACCGGCATCTAAATGAGCACTAAGTTTGCTTATCATTCTCATAGCTAATCTTTATCCTGGCAGGTACTGATTTCTGGCAGGTATTGATTTACTCCTTGTGATGAGAAGCAATTATAGCCAAAGAACACAAATGTCCTGACACTCTGATGACTAGGTCAGTACCGTCGGTTTAAATTGCTTTAAATGTTAGATGATCCATTGTAAAAAAAAAGTGCGGGTACCAATTTTCTTTTAAGCAAATTGTTTACTTAAGCAGCTCCATGAAATTGGGCCCAGGTCACATTCTCTAGTAATGTTTTGTCCCTTTTTCTTCAAAATATGTTCTCAATTATGTTTTGAGTGTTATGGTTGGATTCCTTAGACATTGAAGATCAAGCCCGTGTTCTTAGAATTTCTTTCATGATTTTCGAAAGTGGTAAAAATTGGGCATATCTGGTACTAAAGTCTGTCAACATTGGGCGAAATTGCACTTATGGTCGAATCTCGAGCACAACACCTCGTAACCTTCCGGTAAACAGCCCGTCTGTAGAGAGGGTTACGATCATCGCAACTAACTCTGATAAATGTTTTGGGTTTCTTTTTTTGCATAAAAAATGTTTTTGCAGTATTTCATGTAACTTTTATTGCGTAGTTGCATCAACAAATACAAACTAAAAAAAAAAACTTCAAATTAAATAAATCAAATCTCTACCTTATACTAAAAAAAGATAAAAAAGTTACGCAATGCTGGTAGTGTCAGGCGTTCACGCGTCCGAGGGGTTAGATAGCGCGCTCTGCGCCCCCCTACGGACAACGATATAGTTCCCTTATTCGTGGCGGTTGACCCAGCAGCATATCCTCCCCTGTCCCCCCTGCCTAGCCACTAGGGCCCTGACACCTTAGGGGAGGAAGCAAGGCAGATCCCAATCACACTGTTGCCACAGACAGCAAAAGGCCTTGAACCTATATTAGTGCAGACGGCATTCGAACCTGGATCGCGTGGTCCAAGTGTTGAGACAGTCCCAGCACCTTATCCCACTGCGCTAGTACGGTGTTGGTACTTTAACCCCGTGAGTTTACAATGTATAGTAATACGAGTGCACCCAACCAGACTGGGAGAAAACAACAGACGGCAACATGTATCTATACTGAATGGGGACTCAAAAAATAACTTAGTTATTTTTTAATGAAAAGGGAAGAAGAAATATATAAGCAAATCAATAAATTATAAAATAAACAATTCAATAAATGAAGCAAACCAAAAACAAGTTGAGACCCCCCCCCAAAAAAAAATATATATATAGATATAAATTATATATATGCCTCTGAAGAAGGTCCCTACTCATTATGTATATATTTATAATATAAAAATAAATAAATAAATAAATGAATAAAAAAACATAAGTTAAAAAAAAATTAAGAAACACCCAATGAAACAGTATAACTATTTTGAATTATAACGTTTTGGGGGTCATGCTATTAATAGATTGCGTAAATATAAGAATCGTTCACAACACGTGGGTTCTGTGCTTCAACTTTTGAGGAGACTTGATAATTTAAGGCCTTAAAGTTGGCCCTATTCGACCGGGGAAGTGGAGAAGTGCTTCACGAAAACTGGCAGCAAGTCGGTTTTGGGAAAAGACAAATTTTTGTTGTTCGCGTGTTTTTTTTGTCTTCTGGGGTAGTTAGGAAAAATTCCAAACGGCTGACCTGCCAACAAATGAAAGAATTCTAAAGTTCAGTCGTCTGTAAACATGTTTGATTGGTTTTCAAGAGTTGAGAGACTTGTGAGTATTTTTGAATATTTATCATAAGCATTGGTTCTATGGGAGTTTATTTAGTTTAGTCTTACTAGTTTGTTTCCTTCCATGTGAAAACACTCAACGCCGGTGAAATTTTCCTGCGTCCGGGCATCAATCTTGAAAAAATACCCTACACTCTTGGCAAATAGGACTATTTATTTTTGAGTGCCTATGTCATCCAAAATACCTCAAGTTGAAAGTTAACAACCCCAAGGGCCCAATTTCATGGAGCTGCTTAAGCACAAAATTTTGCTTAAGTCACAAAATCATTGCTTAGAAAAATCAGACTGCGGCCAAGACTTATACACTCAATTGTTATGCTAAGTAAACAACAGCTAAATACCAGTCACAAGCATGTATAAGGCATGAAATTTTGGCCAGTAACATGTGTAAAATAAGCAAGCTAATTTACGTGCTTAGGCATTGTTATTAACAGCTCCATGAAATTGGGCCAGGTCACATTCTTAGTAATGTTTTGTCCCTTTTTCTTCAAAAAATATTTATAATAAAAACAAAAAACTATATATATATAGTATAAAGTTATTATATTGCCTGAAGAAGGTCCAGGTTTGGATCAAGCAAGCTAAGGCCTAACAACCTATCATTACTCATGTAATTATATTAAATAATAATAATTATATACATTAATAAAAAAATAAGTTAAAAAAAAATTAAGAATACACCAATGAAACAGTATAACTATTTTGAATTAAACGTTTTGGGGGTCATGTATTAAAGATTGCGTAAATATAAGAATCGTTCAAACACGTGGGTTTGTGCTTCAACTTTTGAGGAGACTTGATCAATTAAGGCCTAAAAGTTGGCCATATTCGACCGGGGAAGTGGAGAAGTGCTTCAGAAAATGGCAGCAAGTCGGTTTTGGGAAAGACAAACTTTTGTTTCGCGTGTTTTTTTTGTCTTCAGGGTAGTTAGGAAATTCCAATCGGTGACTGCCAACAAAGGTAAAAGAATTCTAAAGTTCGTGTCTGTAAACATGTTGATTGGTTTTCAAGAGGTTGAGAGACTTGTGAGTATTTTGAATATATTTAGTCATTGCGGTTTTTTCTTGGGAGTTTATTTAGTATTAGTCTTACTAGTTTGTTTCCTTCCATGTGAAAAACACTCAACGCGGTGAAAATTTCCTGCGTGGGTTCAAATCTTGAAAAATTCCCTACACTTTGGAAATAGGATTGATTTATTTTTAGTTATTCATCCAAATCCTCAGTTGTAAATGTTAAAACCCCAAGGGCCCATTTCATGGAGCTGCTTAAGCCACAGAGTTTATCTTGAAAAAACAACATTGCTAGAAAGACATTATCTGCCGGCCAAGACTTATAATCAATTGTTGAAAGTTAATAAACCAAGGCCAATACAGTCAAGCAATGTATTGCTAGAAAATTTTGGCCAGTAACATGTGTAAATAAGCAAGCTAATTTCGTGCTTAAGCAAATTGTTTACTTAAGCAGCTCCATGAAATTGGGCCCAGGTCACATTCTCTAGTAATTTTTGTCCTTTTTCTTCAAAAAGAATATAATATAAAAAGATATAGATTTAAATTATTATATATGCCTCTGGAAGGTCCGGTTTGAATCGAAAGCTAAGGCCATTCTACCTACTATTATGATAATATATATAGTATAAAATTAAATAAATAATAAAATGAATAAAAAATACAAGTTAAACAAAAATTAGAAAAACCAATGAAACAGTATAACTATTTTGAATTATAACGTTTTCGGGGTCACGCTATTAATAGATTGCGTAAATAAGAATCTTTCAGAACATTGGGTTCTGTGCTTCAACTTTTGAGGAGACTTGATAAATTAAGGCCTTAAAGTTGGCCTATTCGACCGGGGAAGTGGGAGTGCTTCTTCGAAATGGCAGCAAGGTCGGTTTTGGGAAAGACAATTTTTTGTGTTCGACGTGTTTTTTTTGTCTTCTGGGGTAGTTAGGAAAAAATTCCAAACGGCTGATCTGCACAAATGAAAGAATTCTAAAGTCAAGTGCTGTAACAATGTTTGATTGTTTTTCAAGAGGTTGAGAGACTTGTGAGTATTTTTGAATTTTTATCATAAGCATTGGTTCCTATGGGAGTTTATTTAGTTTGTCTTACATGTTTTGGTTTCTATGTGAAAACACCTCAACGCCGGTGAATTTTCCCTGCGTCCGGGCATCATATCTTGAAAAATCCTCACCTCTTGGCAAATAGAACTATTTATTTTTGAGTGCCTATGTCATCCAAAATACCTCAAGTTGAAAGTTAACAACCCCAAGGGCCCAATTTCATGGAGCTGCTTAAGCACAAAATTTTGTTTAAGCAAAATAATCATTGCTTAGAAAAATCAGACTACCGGCCAAGACTATACACTCAATTGTTATGCTAAGTAAACAACAGCTAAATACCAGTCACAAGCAATGTATAAGGCATGAAATTTTGGCCAGTAACATGTGTAAAATAAGCAAGCTAATTTCGTGCTTAAACTGACTACACATAAATACATGTACTTAAAAATTACACCCATGTTAAAGGCACATTACAGAATTGGTAATAGTAAAATATACTTTTGATCACAGATTTACATAAAACTTACACGGTCTAATGATGATGATAGTAGAAAACATCCCTATAGATATTTCTGGCTGAAATGCCGTATTTGATGAGAAATAAATCAAACTAATTTCCGATTGGAGTTTATCGCTCATGAGCGTTTAATTCATGCATTGTATAACACATAGCAAATTTGTAATCGGTTTTGCACTATTTTCTCATGACCCAGATGGCCGATCGATCTCAAACTTCTACAGGTTTGTCAGTTTATGTATATGGTGGATTATATAAAGTGCTTACACTGCCAGCAACTGTTTTGTTAGCAAAAACCAATTCTGTAATGTTCCTTTAAGGCCTACTTGAATTATGTTAAAGGTAATATCGTGTTGCTCTTCAATGTACAATCTGTGCATTGAATTCTACCCTTAGTTCCAACCTGGAAAAAGCTGCAAAAATCAGTACTATGCGAATTCCCACTTCACACCTGGGGCAGCAATGAAGCTGTTCACCTATAAGCAAAGTTATGCGCAAGAAAAAGCGTTTTCCATACCAATAGAAAAGATTTTGCAGTACGTGCGCAAATTCACAACGAATTTGTCTTATTGTGGCATTTAGTATGCAATACTTTCCAGTACCTTAGCATGTATTTTGCTTTGCTTACAATAAGCAGTGGTTTTCTTTGCTAAGGGCTGCTTGCTTACACTGTGAATTTGATTTCTGCTAAATGCAAGCTTCGACTTCAATAGATGATTCCATCGGTGAATAAAACACAATAATCATATAGGCCAATTTCATAGCCCTGCTTAATTGTAAGCACATGTTCGTGCTTAACTAAAAGTTAGCAATATACTTAGTCGACCAGCTTCCGCGTTTACCATTGATTTGTATTGTTAAGTCATTCGTTTGCTTACAGTAAGCGCTGGAAGGTTAGCATGCCTTTTCCAGTGATTACGGTTGGCTGCGCTATGAAATGGGAAATCGCACAGTAAGCACAACCTCGGCCGTTTAGCAGCTCCATGAGAGGGGCCCCTGATGAACTGAGCGGTTCAGAGACAGTGCGACAAGATAGCACCTTTAAACTCAAAGGTTACAATGGTTTCTATATACATTTATATACAAGTGAAATTACAATAAAGACTGAGACGGAGACCTCCAATATCACTTCTTTGAGAACAGTCCACAATTTATTGCTCGGCTCGCTCAAGCAACAAAAATCAGTGCTTTACGGTAGCAGAACAAACCTTGTTTAGGCCTAAGGTAAGCATTTTTGGTATGCAATAATTTGTTGCATGACTAAATGCTCCCTTTGTACTTCAGGCCCAATTTATCAAGCTGTCAAGCAGTATATAAATACTGCTTAGCAAATTTCTTTGCCAAGCAAAATAAGAGTAAACTTTATCAAATTTTGGCTGATGGTAACCTATTTTAGCTTGAAGAAAAACTGTTCTGTGCTTGTTAATTGTTTGTGCTTTTAGGCTTTAACACTATAAGAACTAAAAGGGTATTATTGGAAATTCTCGTTTGATTTTTTTAAAGATAAACCGCAGTAGCACATGTAAAATACATTTTTTTATTGAAAACTCTGAGATATTTGAGATAAAGTAAACAATATATTCTTTTTTCACGTGGAAAAAATATTATGGTTCCAAAAACTTTTATTTTTAATAGAAAAACTCAATTTCCGTTCTTTCAGCGTAAAATACAGTTCTAATTTTAGTTCATTATATTTGATTATTTCAAAATGGATATCACTTCATACGGATTTTATCCACGAAATAACGATAAGAAACATTTGTAAGGATAGTTTCTCACCAAAAGTTACTTTACCTATAAAATACATAGTTAGTGCATGCTTGGTACTTGCTAACATATAAAACAATATTAATAACAGTACAAAAATACATTTTGTAAAGTTCTTACTCACAACAAGTTTATTTCACAGAGAAAACCAAAGTTTCCGAGACTTGGCATTTACAAACAGTAAAATAACAATATTTACGCTAAAAACATACTTTTGATTACAACTTGAGCAAATCATAATTTTTAATAAGAATAATAGTTCAGTTGTTAAAATTGTATTACCTTTGCGTTATTAACATGGGAGTGGGTGATTGGTACGCCAATTGGCGTACCATTCCCAAGACATATTTCAAAATGGAGTTATTTATCAACCATTGCGTCCGGGCATCAATCTTGAAAAATATCCTTACACTTCTTGGCAAATAGGACTATTTATTTTTTAGTGCCTATGTCATCCAAAATACCTCAAGTTGAAAGTTAACAACCCCAAGGGCCCAATTTCATGGAGCTGCTTAAGCACAAAATTTTGCTAAGGCAAAAAAATCATTGCTTAGAAAAATCAGACTACAGGCCAAGACTATACATTCAATTGTTATGCTAAGTAAACAACAGCTAAATACCAGTCACAAGCAATGTATAAGGCATGACATTTTGGCCAGTAACATGTGTTAAATAAGCAAGCTAATTTCGTGCTTAAGCAAATTGTTTACTTAAGCAGCTCCATGAAATTGGGCCCAGGTCACATTCTCTAGTAATGTTTTGTCCCTTTTTCTTCAAAAGATATATATTTAAAAAAAGAATATATATATATAGATATAAATTATATATATGCCTCTGAAGAAGGTCCGGTTTGGATCGAAAGCTAAGGCCATCTACCCTACTCGTTATGTATATATATATAATATAAAAATAAATAAATAAATAAATGAATAAAAAATACAAGTTAAAACAAAATTAAGAAACACCCAATGAAACAGTATAACTATTTTGAATTATAACGTTTTTGTGGTCATGCTATTAATAGATTGCGTAAATATAAGAATCGTTCACAACACGTGGGTTCTGTGCTTCAACTTTTGAGGGGACTTGATAAATTAAGGCCTTAAAGTTGGCCCTATTCGACCGGGGAAGTGGAGAAGTGCTTCACGAAAACTGGCAGCAAGTCGGTTTTGGGAAAAGACAATTTTTTGTTGTTCGCGTGTTTTTTTTTGTCTTCTGGGGTAGTTAGGAAAAATTCCAAACGGCTGACCTGCCAACAAATGAAAAGAATTCTAAAGTTCAGTCGTCTGTAAACATGTTTGATTGGTTTTCAAGAGGTTGAGAGACTTGTGAGTATTTTTGAATATTTATCATAAGCATTGGTTCCTATGGGAGTTTATTTAGTTTAGTCTTACTAGTTTGTTTCCTTCCATGTGAAAACACCTCAACGCCGGTGAAATTTTCCCTGCGTCCGGGCAACAAATCTTGAAAAATATCCCTACACCTCTTGGCAAATAGGACTATTTATTTTTGAGTGCCTATGTCATCCAAAATACCTCAAGTTGAAAGTTAACAACCCCAAGGGCCCAATTTCATGGAGCTGCTTAAGCACAAACATTTTGCTTAAGCAAAAAAATCATTGCTTAGAAAAATCAGACTGCCGGCCAAGACTTATACACTCAATTGTTATGCTAAGTAAACAACAGCTAAATACCAGTCACAAGCAATGTTAAGGCATGACATTTTGGCCAGTAACATGTGTAAAATAAGCAAGCTAATTTCGTGCTTAAGCAAATTGTTTACTTAAGCAGCTCCATGAAATTTGGCCCAGGTCACATTCTCTAGTAATGTTTTGTCCCTTTTTCTTCAAAAGAATATATATATAAAAAAAAGAATATATATATATATAGATATAAATTATATATATGCCTCTGAAGAAGGTCCGGTTTGGATCGAAAGCTAAGGCCATCTACCCTACTCATTATGTTTATATATATATATATAAAAATAAATAAATAAATAAATGAATAAAAAAATACAAGTTAAAAAAAAATTAAGAAACACCCAATGAAACAGTATAACTATTTTGAATTATAACGTTTTGGGGGTCATGCTATTAATAGATTGCGTAAATATAAGAATCGTTCACAACACGTGGGTTCTGTGCTTCAACTTTTGAGGGACTTGATAAATTAAGGCCTTAAAGTTGGCCCTATTCGACCGGGGAAGTGGAGAAGTGCTTCACGAAAACTGGCAGCAAGTCGGTTTTGGGAAAAGACAAATTTTTGTTGTTCGCGTGTTTTTTTAAGTCTTCTGGGGTAGTTAGGAAAAATTCCAAACGGCTGACCTGCCAACAAATGAAAAGAATTCTAAAGTTCAGTCGTCTGTAAACATGTTTGATTGGTTTTCAAGAGGTTGAGAGGACTTGTGAGTATTTTTGAATATTTATCATAAGCATTGGTTCCTATGGGAGTTTATTTAGTTTAGTCTTACTAGTTTGTTTCCTTCCATGTGAAAACACCACAACGCCGGTGAAATTTTCCCTGCGTCCGGGCATCAATCTTGAAAAATATCCCTACACCTCTTGGCAAATAGGACTATTTATTTTTGAGTGCCTATGTCATCCAAAATACCTCAAGTTGAAAGTTAACAACCCCAAGGGCCCAATTTCATGGAGCTGCTTAAGCACAAAATTTTGCTTAAGCAAAAAAATCATTGCTTAGAAAAATCAGACTGCCGGCCAAGACTTATACACACAATTGTTATGCTAAGTAAACAACAGCTAAATACCAGTCACAAGCAATGTATGAGGCATGAATTTTTGGCCAGTAACATGTGTTAAATAAGCAAGCTAATTTCGTGCTTAAGCAAATTGTTTACTTAAGCAACTCCATGAAATTGGGCCCAGGTCACATTCTCTAGTAATGTTTTGTCCCTTTTTCTTCAAAAGAATATATATTAAAAAAAAGAATATAGATATATATACAGATATAAATTATATATATGCCTCTGAAGAAGGTCCGGTTTGGATCGAAAGCTAAGGCCATCTACCCTACTCATTATGTATATATATATATATATATATAATATAAAAATAAATAATAAATAAATGAATAAAAAAATACAAGTTAAACAAAAAATTAAGAAACACCCAATGAAACAGTATAAACTATTTTGAATTATAACGTTTTGGGGGTCATGCTATTAATAGATTGCGTAAATATAAGAATCGTTCACAACACGTGGGTTCTGTGCTTCAACTTTTGAGGGGACTTGATAAATTAAGGCCTTAAAGTTGGCCCTATTCGACCGGGGAAGTGGAGAAGTGCTTCACGAAAACTGGCAGCAAGTCGGTTTTGGGAAAGACAAATTTTTGTTGTTCGCGTGTTTTTTTTAGTCTTCTGGGGTAGTTAGGAAAAATTCCAAACGGCTGACCTGCCAATAAATGAAAAGAATTCTAAAGTTCAGTCGTCTGTAAACATGTTTGATTGGTTTTCAAGAGGTTGAGAGACTTGTGAGTATTTTTGAATATTTATCATAAGCATTGGTTCCTAGGGAGTTTATTTAGTTTAGTCTTACTAGTTTGTTTCCTTCCATGTGAAAACACCACAACGCCGGTGAAATTTTCCCTGCGTCCGGGCATCAATCTTGAAAAATATCCCTACACCTCTTGGCAAATAGGCCTTATTATTTTTGAGTGCCTACGTCATCCAAAATACCTCAAGTTGAAAGTTAACAACCCCAATGGCCCAATTTCATGGAGCTGCTTAAGCACAAAATTTTGCTTAAGCAAAAAAATCATTGCTTAG
>CM063250.1:18267578-18370078 GCA_032158295.1 Pycnopodia helianthoides | reverse complement strand
TGCTTCAACGTTTGAGGAGACTTGATAAATTAAGGCCTTAAAGTTGGCCCTATTCGACCGGGGAAGTGGAGAAGTGCTTCACGAAAACTGGCAGCAAGTCGGTTTTGGGAAAAGACAAAAATTTTTTTGTTTGCGTGTTTTTTTTTTTGTCTTCTGGTGTAGTTAGGAAAAATTCCAAACGGCTGACCTGCCAACAAATGAAAAGAATTCTAAAGTTCAGTCGTCTGTAAACATGTTTGATTGGTTTTCAAGAGGTTGAGAGACTTGTGAGTATTTTTGAATATTTATCATAAGCATTGGTTCCTATGGGAGTTTATTTAGTTTAGTCTTACTAGTTTGTTTCCTTCCATGTGAAAACACCTCAACGACGGTGAAATTTTCCCTGCGTCCGGGCATCAATTTTGAAAAAAATCCCTACACCTCTTGGCAAATAGGACTATTTATTTTTGAGTGCCTATGTCTTCCAAAATACCTCAAGTTGAAAGTTAACAACCCCAAGGGCCCAATTTCATGGAGCTGCTTAAGCACAAAATTTTGCTTAAGCAAAAAAATCATTGCTTAGAAAAATCAGACTGCCGGCCAAGACTATACACTCAATTGTTATGCTAAGTAAACAACAGCTAAATACCAGTCACAAGCAATGTATAAGGCATAAAATTTTGGCCAGTAACATGTGTAAAATAAGCAAGCTAATTTCGTGCTTAAGCAAATTGTTTACTTAAGCAGCTCCATGAAATTGGGCCCAGGTCACATTCTCTAGTAATGTTTTGTCCCTTTTTCTTCAAAATATGTTCTCAATTATGTTTTGAGTGTTATGGTTGGATTCCTTAGACATTGAAGATCAAGCCCGTGTTCTTAGAATTTCTTTCATGATTTTCGAAAGTGGTAAAAATTGGGCATATCTGGTACTATAGTCTGTCAACATTGGGCGAAATTGCACTTATGGTCGAATCTCGAGCACAACACCTCGTAACCTTCCGGTAAACAGCCCGTCTGTAGAGAGGGTTACGATCATCGCAACTAATTCAGATACATGTTTTGGGTTTCTTTTTTTGCAATTGTTTCTTTAATAAAAAGTTTTTGCAGTATTTCATCTAACTTTTATTGCGTAGTTGCATCAACAAATACAAACTTTAAAAAAAAAAAAAAATCAAATTAAATAAATCAAATCTCTACCTTATACTAAAAAAAGATAAAAAAGTTACGCAATGCTGGTAGTGTCAGGCGTTCACGCGTCCGAGGGGTTAGATAGCGCGCTCTGCGCCCCCCTACGGACAACGATATAGTTCCCTTATTCGTGGCGGTTGACCCAGCAGCATATCCTCCCCTGTCCCCCCTGCCTAGCCACTAGGGCCCTGACACCTTAGGGGAGGAAGCAAGGCAGATCCCAATCACACTGTTGCCACAGACAGCAAAAGGCCTTGAACCTATATTAGTGCAGACGGCATTCGAACCTGGATCGCGTGGTCCAAGTGTTGAGACAGTCCCAGCACCTTATCCCACTGCGCTAGTACGGTGTTGGTACTTTAACCACGTGAGTTAACAATGTATAGTAATACGAGTGCACCCAACCAGACTGGGAGAAAACAACAGACGGCAACATGTATCTATACTGAATGGGGACTCAAAAATAACTAAATGAAAAGGGAAGAAGAAATATATAAGCAAATCAATAAATTATTAAATAAACAATTCAATAAATGAAGCAAACCAAAAACAAGTTGAGACCCCCCCCCCAAAAAGAATATATATATATATAGATATAAATTTATATATATGCCTCTGAAGAAGGTCCGGTTTGGATCGAAAGCTAAGGCCATCTACCCTACTCATTAAGTATATATAATATAAATATAAATAAATAAATAAATGAATAAAAAAAATACAAGTTAACAAAAAATTAAGAAACACCCAATGAAACAGTATAACTATTTTGAATTATAACGTTTTGGGGGTCATGCTATTAATAGATTGCGTAAATATAAGAATCGTTCACAACACGTGGGTTCTGTGCTTCAACTTTTGAGGGGACTTGATAAATTAAGGCCTTAAAGTTGGCCCTATTCGACCGGGGAAGTGGAGAAGTGCTTCACGAAAACTGGCAGCAAGTCGGTTTTGGGAAAAGACAAAATTTTTTTGTTCGCGTGTTTTTTTTAGTCTTCTGGGGTAGTTAGGAAAAATTCCAAACGGCTGACCTGCCAACAAATGAAAAGAATTCTAAAGTTCAGTCGTCTGTAAACATGTTTGATTGTTTTTCAAGAGGTTGAGAGACCTGTGAGTATTTTTGAATATTTATCATAAGCATTGGTTCCTATGGGAGTTTATTTAGTTTAGTCTTACTAGTTTGTTTCCTTCCATGTGAAAACACCTCAACGCCGGTGAAATTTTCCCTGCGTCCGGGCATCAATCTTGAAAAATATCCCTACACCTCTTGGCAAATAGGACTATTTATTTTTGAGTGCCTATGTCATCCAAAATACCTCAAGTTGAAAGTTAACAACCCCAAGGGCCCAATTTCAGCAAAAAAATCATTGCTTAGAAAAATGAGACTGCCGGCCAAGACTATACACTCAATTGTTATGCTAAGTAAACAACAGCTAAATACCAGTCACAAGCAATGTATAAGGCATAAAATTTTGGCCAGTAACATGTGTAAAATAAGCAAGCTAATTTCGTGCTTAAGCAAATTGTTTACTTAAGCAGCTCCATGAAATTGGGCCCAGGTCACATTCTCTAGTAATGTTTTGTCCCTTTTTCTTCAAAATATGTTCTCAATTATGTTTTGAGTGTTATGGTTGGATTCCTTAGACATTGAAGATCAAGCCCGTGTTCTTAGAATTTCTTTCATGATTTTCGAAAGTGGTAAAAATTGGGCATATCTGGTACTATAGTCTGTCAACATTGGGCGAAATTGCACTTATGGTCGAATCTCGAGCACAACACCTCGTAACCTTCCGGTAAACAGCCCGTCTGTAGAGAGGGTTACGATCATCGCAACTAATTCAGATACATGTTTTGGGTTTCTTTTTTTGCAATTGTTTCTTTAATAAAAAGTTTTTGCAGTATTTCATGTAACTTTTATTGCGTAGTTGCATCAACAAATACAAACTTAAAAAAAAAAAAAAAAATCAAATTAAATAAATCAAATCTCTACCTTATACTAAAAAAAGAGAAAAAAGTTACGCAATGCTGGTAGTGTCAGGCGTTCACGCGTCCGAGGGGTTAGATAGCGCGCTCTGCGCCCCCCTACGGACAACGATATAGTTCCCTTATTCGTGGCGGTTGACCCAGCAGCATATCCTCCCCTGTCCCCCCTGCCTAGCCACTAGGGCCCTGACACCTTAGGGGAGGAAGCAAGGCAGATCCCAATCACACTGTTGCCACAGACAGCAAAAGGCCTTGAACCTATATTAGTGCAGACGGCATTCGAACCTGGATCGCGTGGTCCAAGTGTTGAGACAGTCCCAGCACCTTATCCCACTGCGCTAGTACGGTGTTGGTACTTTAACCACGTGAGTTAACAATGTATAGTAATACGAGTGCACCCAACCAGACTGGGAGAAAACAACAGACGGCAACATGTATCTATACTGAATGGGGACTCAAAAAATAACTAAATGAAAAGGGAAGAAGAAATATATAAGCAAATCAATAAATTATTAAATAAACAATTCAATAAATGAAGCAAACCAAAAACAAGTTGAGACCCCCCCCCCCAAAAAAAAGAATATATATATATAGATATAAATTATATATATGCCTCTAAAGAAGGTCCGGTTTGGATCGAAAGCTAAGGCCATCTACCCTACTCATTATGTATATATATATATATAATATAAAAATAAATAAATAAATAAATAAATGAATAAAAAAATACAAGTTACAAAAAAATTAAGAAACACCCAATGAAACAGTATAACTATTTTGAATTATAACGTTTTGGGGGTCATGCTATTAATAGATTGCGTAAATATAAGAATCGTTAACAACACGTGGGTTCTGTGCTTCAACTTTTGAGGAGACTTGATAAATTAAGGCCTTAAAGTTGGCCCTATTCGACCGGGGAAGTGGAGAAGTGCTTCACGAAAACTGGCAGCAAGTCGGTTTTGGGAAAAGACAAATTTTTGTTGTTCGCGTGTTTTTTTTGTCTTCTGGGTAGTTAGGAAAAACTCCAAACGGCTGACCTGCCAACAAATGAAAAGAATTCTAAAGTTCAGTCGTCTGTAAACATGTTTGATTGGTTTTCAAGAGGTTGAGAGACTTGAGTATTTTTGAATATTTATCATAAGCATTGGTTCCTATGGGAGTTTATTTAGTTTAGTCTTACTAGTTTGTTTCCTTCCATGTGAAAACACCTCAACGCCGGTGAAATTTTCCCTGCGTCCGGGCATCAATCTTGAAAAATATCCCTACACCTCTTGGCAAATAGGACTATTTATTTTTGAGTGCCTATGTCATCCAAAATACCTCAAGTTGAAAGTTAAAAACCCCAAGGGCCCAATTTCATGGAGCTGCCTAAGCACAAAATTTTGCTTAAGCAAAAAAACCATTGCTTAGAAAAATCAGACTGCCGGCCAAGACTTATACACTCAATTGTTATGCTAAGTAAACAACAGCTAAATACCAGTCACAAGCAATGTATAAGGCATGAAATTTTGGCCAGTAACATGTGTAAAATAAGCAAGCTAATTTCGTGCTTAAGCAAATTGTTTACTTAAGCAGCTCCATGAAATTGGGCCCAGGTCACATTCTCTAGTAATGTTTTGTCCCTTTTTCTTCAAAAGAATATATATTAAAAAAAAGAATATATATATGTATAGATATAAATTATATATATGCCTCTGAAGAAGGTCCGGTTTGGATCGAAAGCTAAGGCCATCTACCCTACTCATTATGTATATATATATAATATAAAAATAAATAAATAAATAAAGGAATACAAAAATACAAGTTAAAAAAAAATTAAGAAACACCCAATGAAACAGTATAACTATTTTGAATTATAACGTTTTGGGGTCATGCTATTAATAGATTGCGTAAATATAAGAATCGTTCACAACACGTGGGTTCTGTGCTTCAACTTTTGAGGAGACTTGATAAATTAAGGCCTTAAAGTTGGCCCTATTCGACCGGGGAAGTGGAGAAGTGCTTCACGAAAACTGGCAGCAAGTCGGTTTTGGGAAAAGACAAATTTTTGTTGTTCGCGTGTTTTTTTTGTCTTCTGGGGTAGTTAGGAAAAATTCCAAACGGCTGACCTGCCAACAAATGAAAAGAATTCTAAAGTTCAGTCGTCTGTAAACATGTTTGATTGGTTTTCAAGAGGTTGAGAGACTTGTGAGTATTTTTGAATATTTATCATAAGCATTGGTTCCTATGGGAGTTTATTTAGTTTAGTCTTACTAGTTTGTTTCCTTCCATGTGAAAACACCTCAACGCCGGTGAAATTTTCCCTGCGTCCGGCATCAATCTTGAAAAAATATCCCTACACCTCTTGGCAAATAGGACTATTTATTTTTGAGTGCCTATGTCATCCAAAATACCTCAAATTGAAAGTTAAAAACCCCAAGGGCCCAATTTCATGGAGCTGCTTAAACACAAAATTTTGCTTAAGCAAAAAAATCATTGCTTAGAAAAATCAGACTGCCGGCCAAGACTTATACACTCAATTGTTATGCTAAGTAAACAACAGCTAAATACCAGTCACAAGCAATGTATAAGGCATGACATTTTGGCCAGTAACATGTGTAAAATAAGCAAGCTAATTTCGTGCTTAAACTGACTACACATAAATACATGTACTTAAAAATTACACCCATGTTAAAGGCACATTACAGAATTGGTAATTGTAAAATATACTTTTGATCACAGATTTACATAAAACTTACACGGTCTAATGATGATGATAGTAGAAAACATCCCTATAAATATTTCTGGCTGAAATGCCGTATTTGATGAGAAATAAATCAAACTAATTTCCGATTGGAGTTTATCGCTCATGAGCGTTTTATTCATGCATTGTATAACACATTGCAAATTTGTAATCGGTTTTGCACTATTTTCTCATGACCCAGATGGCCGATCGATCTCAAACTGCTACAGTTTTGTCAGTTTATGTATATGGTGGATTATATAAAGTGCTTACACTGCCAGCAACTGTTTTGTTAGCAAAAACCAATTCTGTATTGTTCCTTTAAGGCCTACTTGAATTATGTTAAAGGTAATATCGTGTTGCTCTTCAATGTACAATCTGTGCATTGAATTCTACCCTTAGTTTCATCCTGGAAAAAGCTGCAAAAATCAGTACTATGCGAATTCCCACTTCACACCTGGAACAGCAATGAAGCTGTTCACCTATAAGCAAAGTTATGCGCAATAAAAAGCGTTTTCCATACCAATAGAAAAGATTTGGCAGTACGTGCGCAAATTCACAACGAATTTGTCTTATTGTGGCATTCAGTATGCAAGACTTTCCAGTACCTTAGCATGTATTTTGCTTTGCTTACAATAAGCAGTGGTTTTCTTTGCTAAGGGCTGCTTGCTTACACTGTGAATTTGATTTCTGCTAAATGCAAGCTTCGACTTCAATAGATGATTCCATCGGTGAATAAAACACAATAATCATATAGGCCAATTTCATAGCCCTGCTTAATTGTAAGCACATGTTCGTGCTTAACTAAAAGTTAGCAATATACTTAGTCGACCAGCTTCCGCGTTTACCATTGATTTGCATTGTTAAGTCATTCGTTTGCTTACAGTAAGCGCTGGAAGGTTAGCATGCCTTTTCCAGTGATTACGGTTAGGTTGGCAGCGCTATGAAATGGGAAATCGCACAGTAAGCACAACCTCGGCCGTTTAGCAGCTCCATGAGAGGGGCCCCTGATGAACTGAGCGGTTCAGAGACAGTGCGACAAGATAGCACCTTTAAACTAAAAGGTTTCAATGGTTTCTATATACATTTATATACAAGTGACATTACAATAAAGACTGAGACGGAGACCTCCAATATCACTTCTTTGAGAACAGTCCACAATTTATTGCTCGGCTCGCTCAAGCAACAAAAATCAGTGCTTACGGTAGCAGAACAAACCTTGTTTAGGCCTAAGGTAAGCATTTTTGGTATGCAATAATTTGTTGCATGACTAAATGCTCCCTGTGTACTTCAGGCCCGATTTATCAAGCTGTCAAGCAGTATATAAATACTGCTTAGCAAATTTCTTTGCCAAGCAAAATAAGAGTAAACTTTATCAAATTTTGGCTGATGGTAACCTATTTTAGCTTGAAGCAAAACTGTTCTGTGCTTATTAATTGTTTGTGCTTTTAGGCTAAAACACTATAAGAACTAAAAGGGTATTATTGGAAATCCCTCATTTGATTTTTTTAAAGATAAAACCGCAGTAGCACATGTAAAATACATTTTTTTTATTGAAAACTCTGAGATATTTGAGATAAAGTAAACAATATATTCTTTTTTCACGTGGAAAAAATATTATGGATCCAAAAACTTTTATTTTTAATAGAAAAACTCAATTTCCGTTCTTTCAGCGTAAAATACAGTTCTAATTTTAGTTCATTATATTTGATTATTTCAAAATGGATATCACTTCATACGGATGTTATCCACGAAATAACGATAAGAAACATTTGTAAGGATAGTTTCTCACCAAAAGTTACTTTACCTATAAAATACATAGTTAGTGCATGCTTGGTACTTGCTAACATATAAAACAATATTAATAACAGTACAAAAATACATTTTGTAAAGTTCTTACTCACAACAAGTTTATTTCACAGAGAAACCAAAGTTTCCGAGACTTGGCATTTACAAACAGTAAAATAACAATATTTACGCTAAAAACATACTTTTGATTACAACTTGAGCAAATCATAATTTTTAATAAGAATAATAGTTCAGTTGTTAAAATGTATTACCTTTGCGTTATTAACATGGGAGTGGGTGATTGGTACGCCAATTGGCGTACCATTCCCAAGACATATTTCAAAATGGAGTTATTTATCAACCATTGCTTTGAATTGCACCATGATTGCACCATGATAATTTTGTATGATTCTGGTATTTATCTTGTACAAATACTTTTTTTCTTATTAAACGGTAAAACAATCTGTGTGCAGTGAACTCCGCAAAATAAACTAAAAGAACTTTCAGACAATCCCGCGCAAAATGTTTGGGCCACCCATTCCCAATAAACATTCACTGTCCACATCCCCCTGACAATAAACATTCTCTCCCCGTCCCCCCCCCCCCCCCCCCCACAAAAACATCCTTACTGTTTTTTTTTAACGCCCTACTCAGCAGTAAACGGACATTCAGTGTCTTTGGACATTCATAGTCTTTTTAAAGCCTTATTTTTGTAATAAAAAATTTAAAAATCACGCTGAAAGAATTTCAGACAATCCCGGCCAAAATGCTTGGGCCACCCGTTTCTAACGTTACAATAACCACACGATAACCATTCCGTGTCTCACAATAAACATTCTCTCCCCCGTCCCCCGTCCCCCCGCTCAATGTTGACTGGAACGCAGAAGACCGTGCAACAATGTGATTCAACATTGAAAGGGGGCAGGGGGGCCCAACGAGATATGGCCGGGATTGTAGCTACAACTTATACGAAGTGCATTGAGCAAGATCATTGCCGAGTATTAAAGCATGCCGGGAATAGAGTAAGCTTATCAGTTGTAATCCCAATATAACACAGAACAGAAACTGATGAAACAGCGTATAGGATGTGACCTCGTTAGTGAGGGAGGGGGATATGACGCACCGACCAGGGGTCGCCACTCCACTGTAACAAAACTATCGCCACGTTCGCCACTCTGCTGCAACTAAATAAAAAAGTACTTGGTAATTTTTTATATATTTATTGCAAAAATTGCTTCTTAGAGATGACATAAATTTCAATCATCGTGTGTCACACTGCTGTGTGTTGCATGATTTATGTCTTGCTTTCACCGGGGCTTTAGCGGGAAGGGGCAAACTGTCAAACTCTCCCCTGGACTTCTGTAATTTTTCGGGCGTGTTTTCCTCGGTGGACCGTCGTGCTTTTTTATACTTGTGGACGTAAAGCCCTTCGTCTCGTGTGCACTGACAGTCAACGGGCGAGGCTTGGAGTTTGGACTGTATACCCACATGACCTACCTGTCAAAGAACGCAACACTGGGTAAGTTTTTTGGCAATATTTCTGTAAACAACAATCCGGCCAGCTATCTTTTTTGATCAGCGAGAGTAAATTGCCAGTTTGGCATGAGTTCAATGAGCGAACTATGGCGAAACAGCAGCAGTGTATGAAAACAAGCTGTATGAAAGGCAAGAGACAAGTTCATGTTCATTATTACAGATCAGATAAATGCTGAAAAGTTAGTCATAGACGTAACCTTTCCATAGCGATGGTTTACCCCTGCAAAGTGCCTTTAGATTTGTGCTCAGAAATCTAATTAGGGGTATAGGACTGCGTTAAGTTAGCGTCAGCGCACAATAGTCCAGCCGGAGTTGCCTCAAAAGTTGAGCTTGGAGGAGAGAGCTCCACCACGCCTTAAAATAAAAGCTTTAGGTTTAGTTTTTTAGAGTTTTAGAGCTGTGTTTTGACTAACTGTTCACTCTAAAAACTCCAGGAGTCAGAATTGACCCGGAGTCTAGGTCCGAGGGGCCTGACCCGTGGGGTAGGCTGACCCGGTCAAGCCCCATGGAGCCCCAGGAATCCCGGTAAGTTCTAACACGGTAGTTTTTTCGTGAGTGCTTTCCTCTGTTACAAATCGATTGACTTGATAGTTGAACTGGTGTATATTATAGTAGTGACGATTGTCCCGAAATATCCCTCAGAAATATTGTCAGTTTTCTCGAGATTTATGTGTAAATTAATCCCGTATGACGGAGCATCTCACGGTGTCTATCACTGGCTCGTGAGCACCGTGATATCTTATACCCGATAGTTCAATTATAACCTTATGCCAATTTTCATCAATTTATTGTATTCCAACCATAAGTCCCCAGTTTGCCCTTCTCAAATTGTTCCCCTTATTTTCCAGTCCCCCCCCCCCCCTTTGTGGATCTTTACGAAGTTTAAGTAATCCCCCCCAAGAGAAAGAGAAGAAGAAAGAAAAAACCGAATCCATATTTCGGATTCACGATCCGTTATTACGGATTCGAACAAGCATGGTTATATGTAACTATAGTGCCCTCCTTTGTGAATCTTCATATAGGAATAACCAACAACTTCCTTTTATACACATAACCAGAAATTTAAAAAGAAGGATATTGGCTTAATTCAGACGTTGTTTTCAAACCATCTTTAGGGAAAGAATAAAGAGTAATATTGGTAAAATAGTGTGATGAGTTAACCAGCACTAATTTACCTCTAAGCGATTATTTCCGATCGGTAGCCTGCAATGCATAAAACATCGCAACCAAGTAGCTTTGTGTTAGTGTTTTTAGGATAATTTGTGTGTGAAAACAACTGTTACAGTGATTATCTTCTTCCTATAATAACAGTATAGATCTAAAATGCAGTGCACATCACAGTTCCTGCTAGTGTTGGTTACACTAAGGCTGTTTGCCTGGAGCTTGGCACAAACTCATCAACGGCTTACATGTGAGTTGAAGCAATGACCAGTTCAAAATAGTACAAGTAATAACTGTAACTCCTTAGCATTATAATGTGTACACGCAGTAAATAATGCAAGGGGAAAAGGCAGGACAGCGACATTAATAAAAAAAAACGCA
Source organism: Pycnopodia helianthoides (assembly GCA_032158295.1). Taxonomy (NCBI): domain Eukaryota; kingdom Metazoa; phylum Echinodermata; class Asteroidea; order Forcipulatida; family Asteriidae; genus Pycnopodia; species Pycnopodia helianthoides. The sequence continues at coordinate 18,359,343 of CM063250.1, read as the reverse complement.
CCCGTTAAATCGAAAGAGCTCCCTCATTGTCGAAGTGAAGTGCAGAGAACGGAAATGGTAGTATATGTACTAAGTTGACATGTTTCTTTATTCAAATGTGTAAGCAGTATTGCTTTTCAAAGCGTTGTTGTGGTTGTTGTTTTGTTGTTGCAGTAGTTTGTGACGCTGTTGTTGCCGGTTTTAGTTGCTGCTGTTGTCAGTTGTTAATGCTGCATTGGTGTCGCACTGCTGGTGCTGACTGTTGCCGCTGATATTGCTACTGCTGCTGTCGATGCTGTTGCAGGAGGTGTTGCTACTGCTACCGCAGCTGTTGATATTGTTGCTACTGCTACTGCGGCATGCTGTAATCACTAAGATGATGGTGCTGTTGCTAATGCTGCTGCTGCTGATACTGATGCTGTTGCTGCTGTTGCTGCTGCTTTTGCTGCTGCTGCTGCAGTTGATGCTGTTGCCGTTGCTGGGGGAGAGAAAAACATACTTTGTTATGGTGAAATTCCAATGTTTGCCCACCCCCACCCCCTTGTGTTTATTGGGGTTTTATTTCCAATTGCAGATATCCGCGTAACTCCTCCATCGGGCATCCAAAGCATTCAGGGTCTTCATCAGAAACTTCGCTGCGATGCCAGCTACCTTGGTGATCCAGTAGATATCAAGTGGTTATACAATGACCGGCTTATACCAGATACAAATCCAAGGTAAGCAATCAAACAAGACATAACATTATTATCCCCCAAGATTTCGGTGTACTAAGCCTACAGGTAAAAGTTCGAGTACAATGGGATAAAGAAAAGAAAAACAGAATGTCCTTCACGGAGGATGTATATTTGTGAATGTGTGCGAAGTTTCAACAAACTTATACAAAATATCTAGAAAGAAATATAGAATGAGATACCTTTTTAAAGGAACATTACAGATTTGGTTTTTGCTAACAAAACAGTTTGCTGGCAGTGTAAGCACATTATGTAATCCACCATATACATAAACTGACAAACCTGTAGAAGTTTGAGATCGATCGGCCATCTGGGTCACGAGAAAATAGTGCAAAACCGATTACACATTTGCATGAAATCATATAGGTTCAACAAATGAATAAAACGCTCACTGAGCGATAAACTCAAATCGGAAAATTACTTTATTCATTTCTCATCAAATATGGCATTTCAGACAGAAATATTTCAAGGGATGTTTTCTACTATCATCATCATTAGACCGTGTAAGTTTTATGTAAATCTGTGATCAAAAGTATATTTTACAAGTTTTTTTTCTTACCAATTCTGTAATGTTCCTTTAAGGATTTTAAAGCTAATGTTAACTTTCATACTAACCTTGTGCATTTGCACTTATTGTTTCGACTTAGGTACACCATAGATGTGGACACAAACCCTCAGGATACCGCTACATTCTCCATTCTCACGATAACGACGACGAGGCCGTCCGATAGCGGGCGCTACAGCTGTCGTATGAAGCCCCCCGGAAGGGGACTTTCCACCGTGTTGGTCACAATACTTGACCGTATGTGGTAACCCTCTCCTCGTTATTCATCTCCATATCTACCCTTTTCAACATATGTATTGATTCACTTTAAAATTGATGTCCCGGCATGTAGAGAATACTTTTCTTTTTTTTATCTACACTTCGTAACATACACTGTCATAAATCAAAACAGACTCGGGAATATTAGCATTCAAGTCAGTAATGTGGGACAAAAAGGCATGGAGGACCATCGTGATTCGAGGACACCACTCGACTTAAGCAAGCAAGCAAGCAAGCAAAAGACGCAGAAACTGGTTCAAGTTTGTCTCTCTGGGGGGGGGGGGTTGAAATTACTCAAAGTATCTTTAGGTGGGACGTACATATAAACCGTCGACCCAATGATTCAGAGATTAACAGAAAGTAGACTATTAGCACATGATCACGAGGTTAAAGCAATTCGATGACGTCGCCACTTGACCTGCCAAATGCAATTTGATATTATTGTATCTGTTATAACTGGTGCCCATCACATCAGCCAATTGTTGCTCTGCACATGTTAAGCAATTTATAATAAAGTGATCTATAATGAGGTTTAATGGGGGGGGGGGGGGCGAATGTGAAAGTTTTTTTTTTTTAATTTGGGGGGGGGGGCGTCCGCCCCCCGCCCTCAACCCCCCTGGTTACGGGCCTGCCCACACCCCTTCAACAAACAGCCCCTCCTCCTCACTCCGAGATAAAAATCAGCTCCTGAACCCTACAATAATAATGATAGAATCGTGTTGTTCTGACAGGCCCGCAACTTATCACCAGCAACGACCAAGTCATTGTCGAAGGCACGAACACGACTCTGTCCTGCAAGACCGTTCCGGACCTGACCAACTTTGGCTCGAAAATATATTGGCACAAGCAAAACCAGTTGATCGCCTTACGGGTAAGTTTTTTATCACAGAAGTTCAATTGTCGACCATTGTCCTCGTCATTGTCAATCTCGTTCCCACTCTCAATCTTCGTCAGATGTCCCTGTTGTTTCTGTTTTCATCCTCGTCCCCATTCCCATGGTACACCCATCCTCCCCTTCGCTATCTTGTAGCAAGCCAGCATAAAGTTAAAAAGGTAAATTCGGAGCTTCCAGAATTGATCATCATCAATTTTCAAATGTACTACATAAATGAATAATTACACAACATACTAGCCACACATAAGTACAACAGGGGGATATTTAATTTTTCAAGAATTGCTTGATGTTTTCTCTCCTTTTTTCCCCCAATCACACATTATTTTTAATCTTGTGTTTGGAAGGGAATGGCAGATTTGAATGGAGACGATATACCAGACGTCAATATTTTACCCAATGGCAACCTGACTTTAATGAGCTCCAACACCATGTTAGCTGGGACCTACACGTGCCGAGTCAGATACACAATCTACGGCAGAACCACCTATGTCTCGACTGACATCAACGTTTATGGTGGGTGTATAGTTCCATATTCGCCTCATTCTCGAGTATATTGAAAACGGAAGGGAGCCCGTCTTTTCACAACTGAAATTTTAAATGTTCATATTATTAATGTACTTTTATGCAGATAAAATGGTTTGTATTCCTAAATGTACATACAAAAAATTTATATTTGTAAATTTTTTGTCCCGGTAGGGGGGAGGGGTAAATTTATTGGATCTTGGGTATTTTTATATGCGTATGTAGTCAGTAACATTGGAGTTGAAGGCTTTCGAGTCACAGTTATTAATTAGTTAACTTTTTTGATTCCAAGCATGTGCCATTGACTTTTTGTCCCTATTGTATTGATTGTTCTTTCTGTACTTTATTTGTTCTTTTTGATATGCCGAATAAATTATAATAATAATAATAATAATAATAACTGCCCTCTGTAGATCTTTTGAACTGCACAGCCGAGAGTTATGCTAATCTTGCGGGCGGCATTCCTTGCAAAAAACAAAAACGAAAACTTTAATTTATCCTTTAATACGAATGCTAATGAAAAAAAACATATTCTTCATTAAAAGGTTTAAATAATTTATTAAAATATTGGGTTTTTTTTTCAGGGATTGTGTCAACGATAATATAGGGCTTGTTTCGGTTTCGGCTATAGAACATCAAATATATTCAGCTTCAAGATTTTTTAAGCATGATTTCCTTTTGTGCTTCAGCTAACGTGACCGTTCGCACAGACCCTTACCTCTGGTACAACTCCAACGCCCAGTTCCCTCTGGAGCTTCGATGTTTCGTCCAGGGCTTCCCATACGCAGACGTGTCTTGGACATACAGGGGCTCATTGGTCCAGGGAAGTGACGTAGGTGACAACGTCACGCTGGTGACCAAGGCTCTGGACCACGTGACGATGATATCCACGCTCACGATCCGAGAGCCGGGCCTGAAGGCGTTCAACATGACCCGTTTTACGTGTGCTGGTGTGAATCTATACGGGAGGGGTAGTCAAATTACTACTGTTGTTAACACAGGTTAGTTCTAATAAAATACGTTAGATTTGGACCCTCCCCCCCCCCATCCCTTTCTCCTCCTCCCCCTTTCATAACCACTCCCCCTTCAACACCCCTCCCTTTGATAAGAGTGAAGTATTCTCGATCATAAACAAAACACCCCGGTTTTCCCCACACGTTGAAGGAACTGGTTCTCGTCACAGGACCATAGTATAAGTCACTGACATCGTCTTGTACGCAATGTTTTATGCTGATGTTTTTCAAAAATTGCGTCAGATTTTAAGCAGCCATCAGTCGGTTTTCTTCCTCTCTTCCTTGTTTCGGCCGATAAGGATATCACTTAGTTTCCGTATTATTGTTATTATTTCAAAATCTTGTTTCACTTCTCTAAGTTTTCTCTTGTTTGTCCTTTCTTTTCAAAAATGATACTTCCCAGTTTAAAACAAAATGTTGCCAATGTTCGTCTTATAACTTTAGGATCACATCATCCGTCAAGCTGCATGCTGATAAATAAAAAGCTGCACAGCGCCCTCACGCGTCGATTTATCCAGTGTCTTTTAAAGAGCTGTTTGGTTATTTTGCCTCTTTAAAGATGAGCGTGCTATTTTCTTGCCAACATTGGTTTTGTTTGATGAGGTGTTTGTTTTTGTCCTTTTGTTTGTTTTTAATTGAATTAAACATAATGAAAACTTGTTCTCATGTAATCCAGGAAGTCGTAAACTTTCATTGAAGATGCTGGAAAAAAAGAAGGAAACAAAAATCGTCAGCAATTAGTATTAACAGTTCGTTGAAGACAAAAAATGCAATCTATTATGTTCGTGGGGCCCGACATTACTTCAAGTGTTTCCCGAGTTGCGTTGTCCGTGATACGTTATACACAAAAGTATGTTTTGTTTTGTTTTGGGGTTTTCTTGCGAAAATCGAGCAATGCAACTTTAACGACTCTAACCAAAACATGTTTTCAGCTCGCTCAGTCCAAGGGGCGCCTCCACTTTTCCCATTTCCTCAGAAAAAAGGTGATTGCGTGCTGAGTGAAATTGCGACGCCCAAAGGGGGAATCCCGTGTCGTTTTTTTCTAAACTGCAGTCATCCCTACTCATCCACTTGATGGTTGCTCTTCTGTTAGAGATGCTTACCTCACTCACTCCGACCGGCAATCTTCACATTAATTATTGCTGCCCTCTCTAATTGAAACGGATTGCAACATTCAAAACGGGGATTCCCAGATATTTTTTTTGTGAAACCACAGATGAGCAACAATATGTATTTTTTTTTCCATTCCATATTCATGCTTCTTCCTCGTCCCCGATTTAGTGATTCTTTTTTTTCCCCTTTATTATCTTCTCCATACTTGTAATTTGTCTAATTTTAAAACAATATTTTTTGTTATCTGTTGTTTATTCATGTAGATCAAGTATTTGACCCTTTCTCCAGTGGAGTCGCTACCGTCAGAACATCTGCTCTCGCTGTTGTGGCTGCTTCATGTCTGCTGGTAGTCTGGCAATCGGTCGTTATAAACTAAATAGTATTTTCCCCCCTAATTGTTACATAGAATGCTGCTTCTGTGTCTTTTTGTACTTTTTTACCCGCACTTTTACTGAAAATAACTGAATGACATAACGCTTGAAGGGGTCCCAAACCAAACACACCTGTCTAATTTTATGATTGTGTTTGATTCAATTTTTACAGTCAATAAGCATAATCGTTGTTTTGAATGTTGTTGTTTTTTTACCTTGTCCGTCAATTGGATTATTTAGTATCAGGATATCATTATCTCATGTGTAGTTGGGATCACTAGTCATAATTACTGTTAAGCTTGTTGTCTGGTGATCTGCCTCAGTGTAATTTACCCAGGTTTTGAAGTGGACCTCTTTGGGGCTAATTCCGAGATGTGGAATACTTTCCACCAAGCATGCCAACCCTCAGTTCAGTTTTTGAGAGATTCAATATCGTTGTTATTTGCCCCCTAATTTTTTTCAACGCGCTGACGCGGAGACGTGGGAGGTGATTTATAAATAAAACTGCAAACAAATAATCCAGAACCGCACAAAGATTAAAAATGTGTGTAAGATTTGGACTGTAGGCTTTTTAAAAAAATAAGGGCTCTTGGCAGGCATTATGATTATCAGGTATCACACCATCAAAACCTCTCCCTGCATGATTACCCATGCTCGGTAGGCCTACTCGCTACTATAGGGTGTAAACCATCCATGTGGTTAAAGGCCTTACAAAGGTGCAGAAAAATAATTATTATTACCCATTTTGTAAACATTCTATATTGAGATGGTGACGATTACAATAGTCGGTGGGTGTAAAGGGGTGCTTGCGGTGAGATACTGCATGGCCTTTTTGAGTTCACCCGACCGTTATATACTACTTATGTCACGAAAATGCGCCACCAGGCGGTATCAAAATGCATCATACACAAATTGTTGATTAATACAAGATTTTGATTTAAATTCAAATAAAAAAGGTAACAACTTGTTACAAACTCATACAAATATGAAGTATGTAAATATCAAACCAGTAAACCTAAACAAAATATAATGTGAACAAAATACCACTTTAGAAGACCTTTTAGTGATACGAACCCGCAATACCTGTCACATCCAATCTGGATGATTAATTGCGGTGTAATGCTGTCGTGCGTTTCATTACCGTACATTATAATAAAATGCAGAGTGCCGTATCCTCAAGGCCTGAAAATGCAATTCGCAAACACCGTATCGATGTTGCGGCCTGGTAGTTTTCCAAGAATACCCAGGGCTCGTTCTCTTGACAATGTTAACGCTCCCCATTGTTCATTGACTAACACATTTTCATTCGGGATAGCACAAGAATAAGTATTGTAAATATTAATGTATCATTTAGTTACGGCAAAATCAGACAAGTGTGCTGGAACAGGGGAGTTAGAGCTGTACAGAAAATGCGGTGTGGCATGAAACTTTTGTTGAAAGTCAGTTCGTGAAAATGAATTGTTTACTCTGCCATTTTTCGGTAAATAAAAACCCTCAACATTCACAAGTATCCCTTTAGCAACCTAGCCAAACAGCCTTGTGAAGTGTTTTTTTGTTTGTTTGTTTGTTTGTTTGTTTGTTTGTTTGTTTTTTTGTTTGTTTTTTTGTTTTTTGTTTTGTTTGGGGGGGGGGGTGAGTGACACGATGACTAATCGATTGACACCCAAACAACAATAGGCTTGTATAACTCTCCAGGGCCATTTGTGGATTCTCATGCTGCACTGCACCATATTAAAATTATTGTCCCTTGGAATGATAAAACATCAATACATTTTATTTTATTAGAGTGTAGTCCTTTTGCCAGCCAGTTACTTGCTGGAGACACTCATTGCATTATTATGATTAACATGACGGCACATGGGCAATATTTCAAAGAGCTGATTAGTAATTTTCTGCCAAGCAAAAACAAGCAGGTTACTAAGTCGCGGACGCCACACGGTGACGGGATATTTTGGGTTGGTAACCCTCATTCTAGTAAGTAAAATATTGTTTTGCGTTCATTTTTTAAAGGAACATTACAGAATTGGTAAAAAAGAACTTGTAAAATATACTTTTTATCACAGATTTACATAAAACTTACACGGTCTAATGATGATGATAGTAGAAAACATCCCTTGAAATATTTCTGTTTTAAATGCCATATTTGATGAGAAACGGATAAACTAATTTTCCGATTGGAGTTTATCGCTCAGTGAGCGTTTTATTCATTTGTTGAATCTATATGATTTCAAGCAAATGTATAATCGGTTTTTCACTATTTTCTCGTGACCTAGATGGCCGAACGATCTCAAACTTCTACAGGTTTGTCAGTTGATGTATATGGTGGATTACATAAAGTGATTACACTGCCAGCAATTGTTAGCAAAAAACAATTTTGTAACGTTCCTTTAAATCAGCTCTAAAACAGGCATTCTATGTGTTGTGCAGGTCTTGTTCATGGCAAGGTACCTTGAATGTTCTTTTGTGGCGTTTTATTCAAAGACTTTAATAAAAAGTTATCGACCGTGTAAAGTCTGGCGTCTGGTCAAAGGTTAAGTTAAGACTCGTAAACGATTCCTTCGCAAGTGATGGGAACACATTATGTTTTACGTTCCCAAAATGTTCGAATACGTGCGTTTGAGGAATGACGTCGATGATGGATAAAGCATCGGGCCTTTAGAAGAAAGAAACAAATTGTACAATGCTCCTTAGAAAAAGAGAAAAGAAACGTCGTAAAGTTAAGATGGATGGCTTATCATAGAATTAAATATTGTGATATATACAAAGTGTGAATAAATAATCCAGCTTGTAGCACCGTCAGAGTTAAGTGCTGTTTCATTTGCCTGTATTCAATACTTTGTACTCCCCCCATTAAAATATTGTGGTATACAAAGTGTGAATAGATGAGTTAAGTGCTCTTTTATATTTCTGTATTCCATACTTTGTACTCGCCCAACGGCGAATTCGACTCACTGTCAGCATATTAGCCCACTCATAACCCCTTATCGGTACACACATGTTTGTCAACCCGGTAAATCGAGGACACCATTTTGTTACCCAGTAGTTTGGTCTTCGTGACGTCCCCATTGGTTTTTGTACACGAGGTCGAACCGAGGACAGTTTATTTATTTTGGTTGTAAGCCAAGGATTCCCAGAAAAGCGAACTTAACCAATTTAATACTAGCCAAGTATCCACATGGGGAGAAGACAAGGACGTTTCAGTTTAAGAGTCTCCTTGGGGTTGGGGTTGGGGTTGGGGTTGGGGATGGGGTGGGGTTTGGGGTGGGGGTTGGGGTTGGGGGTTGGGGATTGGGTGGGGTTTGGGGTTGGGGTTGGGGTTGGGGTGGGGGTTGGGGTTGGGGTTGGGGTTGGGGTTGGGGTTGGGGTTGGGGTTGGGGTTGGGGTTGGGGTTGGGGTTGGGGTTGGGGATGGGGTTGGGGATGGGGTTGGGGTTGGGGTTGGGGTTGGGGTTGGGGTTGGGGTTGGGGTTGGGGTTAGGGTAAGGGTTTTGGGGGTTAGGGTTAGGGTCAGTGCTACAGGGTTTTATAGGGTTAGGATTAGGGTTACGGGTAGTGTTAATTTAAGAGTCAGGGTTTAGGGTTAGGGTTCTTAGGGTTAGGGTTATTAGGGTTAGGTATGGTTAGGGTTAGGGTTAGGGTTTGGGTATGGTTAGGGTTAGGATTAGGGTTAGTGGTAAGGGGTACCCTTACTTTGAGTTTAACGAATAAACCATACAATCCTTTGCAAACGGGGGAAGGGATTATACTTCCATTGTTCTTTTATTGAGAATTGATGGCACAGACAGAGACTGTTTGTTCCATGTTCCGACACCCCTCAAGCTCAGGTTAGGGTGAAAACTAAGTTTTTAATGAGCAAGATTGCAGCCTGTTAATCGTTAAGGTTTTAATATTTCATGAATCATTAGTAATTTTCGTTTTTTAAATATTTTCTTATAAGGTGTGAATTCAAAGAGTGCAATGGTCCAGGTTTTTTTTTTTATTATTTGTTTTTGTGCATTTTGATACTTCTGTTCGTGGAAAGGGGTACCCTAACTTTGAATTTAACGAATAAACAATACAATCCTTTGCAAACAGGGAGAGGGGTATATAATTCCAGTGTTCTTTTATTAAGAATTGATGGCACAGACAGAGACTGTTTGTTCCATGCTCCGACACCCCTCAAGCTCGGGTAAGGGTTAGGGTTAGTGTTAGGGTAGATAAGGTTAGTAGGTGGTAGGTTGGGGTTATGGGGTTGGTTGTTGAGTTGGGGTTGGGGTTGGGATTGGGTTGGGGGTGGGTTTTGGGTTGGGTTGCGGTTGGGGTTGGAGTTGCGGGTTGGGTTGGGGTTGGGTTGGGTTGGGTTGGGGTTGGGTGGGTTGGGGTTTGTGGGTTGGGGTTGGGGTTGGGGTTGGGGTTGGGGTTGGGGTTGGGGTTGGGGTTGGGGATTGGGGTTGGGTGGTGGTGGGGTTGGGGTTGGGGTTGGGGTTGGGGTTGGGGTTGGGGTTGTAGTTGGGGTTGGGGTTGTAGTTTGGGTTGGGGTTGGGGGGTTGAGGTTGGGGTTAGGGTTAGGGTTATTGGGGTTAGGGTTATTGGGGTTAGAGCTATTTGGGCTAGGGTTTATAGGGTTAGGGTTATTAGGTTTATGGTCATTTGGGTTAGGGTTAGGGTCAGTGCTATATGGTTTTACAGGGTTAGGGTTGGGGTTAGGGGTAGTGTTATTGGGGTTACAGCTATTTGGGCTAGGGTTTATAGGGTTAGGGTTATTAGGTTTATGGTCATTTGGGTTAGGGTTAGGGTCAGTGCTATATGGTTTTATAGGGTTAGGGTTGGGGTTAGGGGTAGTGTTAAGGTAAGAGTCAGTGTTAGGGTTAGGGTTAGGGTTATTAGGGTTAGGGCTGTTAGCGTTAGGGTAGGGTTAGGCTGACGGTTAGGGTTAGGGTTTGTGTTAGGGTTTGTGTTAGGGTTAGGGTTAGGGTTAGGGTTAAGGTTAGGGTTAGGGTTAGGGTTAGGGTTAGGGATAGGGTTATGATAGCGTGATTGTGAGGGTTAGGGTTAGGGTTAGGGTTAAGGTTAGGGTTAGGGTTAGGGTTAGGGTCAGGGTTACGGCTATAGTGTTCAGGGGTAGGGTTAGGGTTTGGTTAGGGTGGTGTAATCTGCTTAGGGATGATTAGGGTTAGGATTGGGGATGGGCTATAAGGTTACGGTTTTACGGTTAGAATTTGGATTAGGATCAATCGATAAGTATTGGGGTTAGGATTAGGTGGATTTGAATTAGGATTAGGGTTAGTACAATTTTAGGGGTGTCGCAACGAGGTGACTGAACGATTACATATAAAGTTAGTAACCGTAGACACTAACATAGCCACGCTCTGACACCCCTTTTCTGTTTCCATAATCCAAAGCAATGTTTCCACTCTTTCGCCTAACACAAACCACTTTGTAATACGAAAGTGACGACTTGACAAACAAACAATGTGAGAGGGTTCTCGTTGCTTTGTTGCTCATTATAGATCTTACTATTGTCAACACTCGAAGTTTGTATATGTTTTTAAAAAGCCCTTCTTTGGAATTTTCAAAATCATGTTACCATCTATTCTTACAAACGTCAATAAGGAAGGGACAATTTGGAAAACATTGTTTGGTTTTTTTGTACTGATGCTTTTTTAAGGACTGTCATATGATAATGATTGAATTGTTTGTCTACGGAAAGAACCAACTAATTGCGAAAGCCTGAAAGATGTGATAGCAACGTGAGGCCTAAAGTAATGATTATGTATGACTCAATTCATAAGTTCAACATTATTAAATTACTATACGTTTTAATTACGGTTTCACTGCACTCTGTTGTACCACATAAATTAACAACATGAAACCGGAAAATTTTGCCTGCTTTCTGGTGAGATGCTATTTTAGGGTAGGAAAGGAAAAATTTCATTAATGTGAACGATAAAGTGAAAGGGAAGAATTTGACATCGTGGGAAATTAATTGCAGCGAGAAACTGGAAACGTCATAAGTATTTATAAGACTGCCGTCACTCAAGTGTGTTCAATGAGGAAGTCGGTGACAATTGATAAAACAGCTTGAGATGAAAGACTAGGTTAGGTGATGCCCCTATATGAGATACCTCTTCACCTCACTTACCCACACCTCCTTCATGCAGCCCTCACAAAGTACTGGCGACTGGGGTGTCGGAGCTGGCGGAAGTTCAACTAGAAAATATCGTGCTAAATTGAGTGTCATAATGTCCACTTTTTCACTTAACCTTCGAGGGTTAGTCTCATTTCAAGGTTTCCCCAAGTTGAAGTGCACGGTATTGCTTTTGAGTGAGAATAAGAAAAACTAAATGCTAACGATTATCAACCTTTTTTATAAAAAAAAAACACACTTAAAGGTATGATAAGAGTAATTGATAAGACCAATCATCTTTAAAGAAGTACCTTATCCGGTCTGGTTTTTTAAAAAGGGAACAGTCAATTGTTTGTCACTTGTTAATTGTTTTTATTTTATCAAGGATTTGTGGACGTATGTTTGTGCCAACTTCGCATTGATGTCCTTTTGATTTTCGCAAATGGCAGTATTTTGGCCTAGGAGATGCTTTAAGAATAGAAGTGATACCGGTTTCGAGTTTATTAAATCAAGCTTTCACTTTTAAAACAAAACTGTCCATTTATTTTTCTTTCGATCCAAGCACAAACATACACCATCTTTAACAGGATCCTCCGAAATATGTATCCTCTTGTTTCTGCCTGGGTTTGATGGATTTAATAGTATCGCCCAGCCAAACCAGTGATTAGCCTGATGGGTTTTGACTTATGTACCCCAGGAATACAATTGGTATACCCCTCGGGAGATCTGTATAAATCCCGTTTAAAGGCACTGCACACGTTTGGTATATCCCAATATATGCATAAAATAACAAACCTGTGAAAATTTGGGCTCAATTGGTCATCGAATTCGCAAAAGAATAATGAAAACAAGAAAAAAAAACACCCTTGTTGCATTACTTTGTGTGCTTTCAGATGCATAATAAAAGGCTTCAGCTGAAGTCATTTAAACGAATTAGTCCCCGCATATTTTTTTCTTCCACTGTCCCTTACCGGGCTCCGTAGTCTTTTATTATTTGAGTGAGAAATTCCCTCTTTCTCAAAAACTACGTTACTTCAGATCAGGGAGCCGTTTCTCACAATGTTATCAACAGCTCTCCATTGCTCGTTACCAAGTAAGTTTTTATGCTAACCGTTACTTTGAGTAATTACCAATAGTGTCCAGTGCCTTTAACTAATCTGTTTGTGATATTTCATTTCCGTCTGCATCACAAGTCACGTTCAAGAAAAATTTACATGGAGTGAGGTTATTAACTCATTGTGGCATCACTATGTAGTTTATATACTTTAAAAAAAATGTTTGAGGGTGTTTTATGCTTTACAAAACGAAAGAGGATTTAATACTCTGCTAATCGAGTGGGGATGCGAGAGGGGGTTCAATAAAAACCATTATGAGGGGAACTTGGCTCAGGTCCAATGCTTCGATAGGCGAAGCAGACCCCCGCTTGCGCAATGGGATCTTCTTCCTGGGTTTTCCCCCAATACAACGCATTAAGTAGCTAGTGTGCCACATAACATGCAGAGCTCCAGCTACAGCTAGAATAGGTACGTGTAAGATTTTCTCCAAACAAAGCGTAGAATATATCCCTCTATACCAGCAAGTCAGTCACCGTTATCCTTCTGCAAAAGGAAAGTGGAAGATAGCCGCCCCCGGAACTGACGAAATCGTAAGTTGTTTAGGACTGTCTGGCTAAGCAGGCTGTAAGGTTCTAGTCCAACAGCAACAGGAGTTTCAATTCGCCATGTTTTTTTCTGCGCGTGGAGTACTTTGACCTTGTTGTGCCACACAAAAGGCTGGCGAAATGACACGGACAGTATAGTGCTTTATATGTCAGTAGTACACTGTTATGGTATGTTGGGATCACCTTAATTAATACACTCGATGACTGACGAGCCCTACTCTTTAATGTTTGATTTTTAATAACCCTGGGTTTAGCTCATTTTTAAAACAGAAGTTGAAAACAGGAAACAAACCCCTTGTTGCGAAGGGTGCACCAGACTAAATAGTGTCCCCGTGACATTATCCCACCTATACCTCCATGATCACGCCAACGCTAAATGGTTTGGAGTCTCTCGGCGTCTTGAAATAAAATCCAATACGTTTGATTTCAACTAAACTAACTATTTTTTTGTTTTCAAATGTGTGTATGTCAGCCGTTGACTTTTAAAGCTATATGCTCATCCAAAAGAAAACCACCCATGAACAAAGAAAAACTGGCTATTCTCCGTCTTGGAAAACAGGGCCTTACATGGGGCGATTTTATGAGGACGAGTGTGCATGAAATGCCTTAGGTTGAAAGTCAACAACTCCAGGGGAACAATATTGGGACCACCTTTCAACTGTTCCTAAAAGCCACGAACTTAAAAAATCTTGATTTAAAAAAAAAAAAGATGTGGCTTCACAATACTAATTTTCATGAGGCATGATGGTGCTCGATTACACAACATAATCTTAAAGGGTCACATTGCATTTAAATCTCTCAAATGTTGCTGATTGGAATGACCATATGTATGCACTAAAACACATAGAGTGTGTTGTAATTAGTAAGTAGTGATTTAAATAAACACAAATTTGCCTCTGGGAATACAACCAGGGGAAGTAGGCCGGTCCGCCTGTTTGTGGGGTCAAAACTTTGGTTCAGCAAAATAGCCGACCGTGTTCTTTGCATGAAATTGGAAATGTTAATCATTATATTCTACTTTTGAAATATCTTTCCAACCATATGCATTTTATATGCATTCACAAAAACGCTTTTTATAGCCCAAAATGCCCAACTCGAAGGTCCGTTTAAAGGTACACACCGGCTTCGTTGGGCTATTTGGGCTACAAAATAGACTAAAACATGATTCTAAAGGTCTTCCTGAAATGGAGAAGATTGGTTCATAATAGAAACCATCAAATATTGCCGTTTTTGAGCATTTTTCAAAAAACGAAGGTAAGTCACGTGATCTTCAGAATTAGTTTTACTTACAGCCGTATAAAAGTAAATTACTGAACCAAATACAAGTTTGTTTTTTTTTAAATTATTCATGAGTATTTGGCGAAAAAGACTATGTATTCAGTTTATGGATGCAAGTTGTAAATAATGCTAAAAAAAGTCGAACGTAAGATTCGCATTCAGAGAGTCCGTGCACGGAAGCGTGTTTTACGGCGCATCAGCATGGGGAGCTAGCAGGTAAACCTTCGGGGCATGTCCCGCACAGCCGGTGCAGTGTCTCGCCGGGCCAGAGAGACAAACCACGGAAGCATGAACTCGGAGCCTGTGGAGGGGTAGGGAGCCAGACCATTGATTACGTTTTGTTTTACGAGGGTTTTAGTCTGTAGCCCTAGCTATTATCCCCTAACTATTGTCACGTTACGTGATGCCTGCGCTACACACGCAGCGGGACGACTACGAATAGCTGCACGGTGTGGATCGGACTGTGTTTATGTCGGGTTTTTTTTAATTACACGTGAATTTGTGCTTGATGGATATGAAGAATGGATCCTTATGCCTCGCCATTGTTATAATTAATAAATAAACAGATCACTAGTCTACTTAAAACAATGTCACGTAAACTTGACAGTTGCAACGGCTGGAAAAGCGTATACGCTGACCTTTGACCGCGTTTGTTTTTTTCACATTTTTCGTTAATTACGTGACATTTTGATGATTTTTTTTACAACAACCATCGAAAAATTATTGTCTGTGATTCAACATCACTAAACTAGGTAAACAGTAATCCGGTGTGTGCCTTTTAAGATGATGACTTTTCAATGCAGTTAATCCTGTAACATCTCCTTTTGGGGGGTGGGATGTGTTAAAATTATTACAAATCTTAAAGGGTGTGCACTGTGCACAATATTGGTTAGCTTGAAAGAATAGATCTAAATGCTCACAGATTTGCACAACTTGCATGGTGTAAAGACGGTCAAGGTGGGACAAATTCCCTTGAAATACGTTTTGCTTGAAATGCTATATAGATACAAATTAAGTAAAACGATGTTTTTTTTTTTTTTTTTTTTTTTTTTTGCGGGGTGTTTTGTGATTACCCATCTTGTCCAAATTGTTTTATTCTAATTGTATAATTGTTACCCCAGTCATCTAAAGTACAATTTGTGCATTGTGTGCCAACAATCAGGTGATGCTGTTTGATCCTCTTGTGCTTTAACCCCCGCAACGCATTGCAATTTGTAGACTTTTTAGTGAAATTTGCACCGGGATAAAGATATTATTTGGTTTACCCTTTCAACCGATGTGTATAGCAATGAATACTCAGCACTTCCCGAATCCACATGCATGTTACTAGGTGGGATTCGAACCAGACTCTGCACTCCCGAGCAGATGTTTACTATAACTGACCACAAGATTGCCCGGTAGCTAGAGGCAGTTCGAATCCTATATTAATTTGTAGATTGTTGTATACCACTCGCGTCATAAAACAAATTCCACTGGGAAAATTCCAAAGACTGTCAACATAAATCTCTCCCTCTATTATGTATTGGTTCTGAAAATAGCCGGTGGTCAATTTGACGTTTCAATCAGTATGATCTAATCGTCTTTAGGAGAATGTCAAATTCTACTTCGCATTTTGAGGTTTTTTTTCAAATTGAAAATGGTTGTTGTTGTTGTTTTTGTTATTTTAAAAATATATATTCTTTATTATTTTATTTATCTATTTATTTGTTTTTATCTTTTTTTACTTTTATTGATTAGTTATCTAGTTATGATAATTAAAATGACTTTGTTGTTGTTGTTGATGTTGTTGTTGTTGTTGTTGTTGTTGATGTTGTTGTTGTTGTTGTTGTTGTTTGCATTATTGCAAATTTATTGTTATTTGAATTTTTTTTTTTTCTTTTCTTCTTTTTACTTAAAAAAAAATTACTGGTTTTTTGTTACGCTTTTTTTAATCCTCCTTATTAGTAGTTAGGCCCTATGTTATTATTATTACTACTATTTTTATTTTTTTTTAATTATTTGTTTATGAAGTTATTTAGTTATAATAAGTATTATGACTTTGTTGTTGATTGTTGAAGTGTTCTTTGGGGTTTTTTTGTGCGGGGGTTGTTTTTGTGATTATCAATCCTGTTCTATATTATTATATTAATAATTGTATAATTGTTACCCCAGTCATCTAAAGTACAAGTGTGCATTGTGTGCCAACAATCAGGTGGTGCCGCAGACCCTCTTGTTCTTTTACCCCCCGCCCACGCTTTGCAAAGTATGACTGTTGTATACCACTCACAAAATATTAAAAATTGCCACTGTGGAAACTTCCACAAACAGAAAATGGCAGCACTATCTTCAGTAGACAATTCAGCACCAAAAAACCCCAGTTAGTCAGAGGTCCTTAAGGTCAATTATGATGTATGGGAAATCTTATAAAAGCATATTTTGTTTGCAGTGCACTAGATTTATTGAAATTGTCGGTCATTGTGTATAAGCCTGAGGATGTGTAGAAAAAACCGATGAAAACATTGTTCAGTTTCCGTCTATGAACATATTATTTAATGGGAGTCATGTATTTTGAAGAAAAATAAAATAAATAAAAAATCAGACAAAAATACAAAAGTTGAGTGAAGGCTTACGTATATGTCAAGGTTTTTGCGCTGTATGTTCATTGTGGTTTTGCAACTTATTTATGGATCAATCGTCTTTTGTTGTTGATTGGTGTTGTGCAGTGAGTGATTCTGCTCTCTTCCACACAGTTGACTTCACAGCATTTTATCATTGTGGTTTAGGCCATACCGTCCATCATACTAAAATAGTAGGATTTGACATTTTGCATGGCGGGAATGCAATCTACCTAGATTCGTATAGTTTCATGTTTTTAACTAGGATGCTTGGTGGGGCGGGCAAGCAAGGGATGAATATGGATACTAAAACATGCTTTAGTTTTTAAATTGTTATTTAAAAGATTAATTTCATGTTACTTATTGAACACACCGTCCAACTGACCTGTGATAATTGCATCAAATTGAAATAAGGGGATCTCTTAATAACAAAAAATAGAGTTTTGTTTAGGGATTTCAGTGCTTTATTCGAATGCCACAATCGTAATATTAGGGAACTTCATATTTCCTCAACTTTGACTCTGTACTATTTCAAATGGATGCCTGTCTGAAAAAGTGGTTCCCGTATGAACTTGATCGAGTTTTTCAGATTGATGATTAAAAAATACAAATAGTTTCCCTTATCTGTAAGAGCTTCCATTGTTGTATACAGAAGGGGGAAATTAACATTCACGGGCCCACATGTTGAGAGCAATCACAAAGTACGGGTCGCGACCCAAAAGTGGGTCGCGAAGAAAATTAGGTGGGCCGCCGAACTTTGTTCGAAGCGCTAATGTTTCTCGTTGATCATACTTCCTGCAAAAAAAGGGAAGAAGATTGCACCGCCGTCACTCTACCACTAACAACAGGGTATTTTCCCTTATTTTATTTTTTTCCAATGCAATTTTATGACTATTATAAAAACAAACTGCTCAATAACTTATTTTTTACAGAAATCGTTTGCCTGTTCCGTGATATTATCTTTGCAGCGAAGGGGGGTCAATCGAGTACCTGCAAGTTTAATTGGGTCGTCGGTCTACATGTTTGCGGAACGCTGGTCTCAGGGATTAGTGAACTTACCAGACTGGAACTAATCATTTATTTTCTGATGATACACATCATTTTCTTTACCTTGTAGAGCTTCCATGTTTTTCTGATTTCCTCAAGAATAAATAACCGAAATCGATGAGCCCGCAGGGGGGGGGGGGGGCTGACCCCAAATTACACTCCCCACTGTATCATTAGATTGCAGCCCGGTCCTGTGCTGCCACCGATTCACCCGCAGTCGACCCGCACAGTATCCGCCCACTACCATGCCCGATATGGGGCAGAGGTTAACCTCTCTCTCCCCCCCCCCCCCCCATTGTTTTCATACTTTTACACACTACTTCCTCTTGTACAGAAGTATCCCCCTAAAATCCGTTAAAGCAAACAATGAAGTCAAAAAAGGAAGGGGGGGTACACCGTGCCTGATATCGAGCACCAAATGTGCCCAAAATGTCAGGATTCTCCAAAGAGCCTGGAGGTGTGACACGAGTGGTGGTGGAAAATTGGACCGTGGTTCGCGCGAGTCCTGGCCCGTTTTACTTTGGGGGTGTTTCCTTTTGAATTTCCTATTGTCAGAAAGCCTAATCGCATGGTAGGTTTATAACCAGTATGTGCTCCACTGGACTGGAAACAATGGTATAACTTTATTGATCGTTGTCCTATTTTACGGTACAATGACAATCCCATGTAGTGTTAATTTTTTCCGAGCTAAATTCTCTTTCTAATTAATGCAGATGCACATTTATTTCCACACTTCCATGAAAAATAACGACAGGTTTATGTAATTGTGGAGTGAAGCAGAAAGAAGCAGCAGTAAGCAGGATGAATATAACAAACAGGGTATGGGGCCGCAGAAGGTTTTAGAAAGCAGCCAAACAAACAAACAAATACCCCCAACAAACAACACCCTAACACCCCCAACAGCACAAACAAAAGGTCAAAGATTTGTTTATATTTGCGTGGGGGTGGCCAGGAGTTCCGAACGGGGGGTGTGGCTCCCAGCCCCTTCCTCTCCCCCTGGTTACGCCCAATGCTTCTTATAGTCTGATAACTCGACAGGTTGTAACTAACCAAACAGTGCAACTGCAATACGTATGTCTATGATAACGTATAGCTCTAAATGTTTTTTTTTTATTTTTTATAATATTCCATAATATTCTTTGATATTGAAAAAGTTGATTATTGAAAATATTTTTTGAAAATCAAATGAACAGCGATATTAAAATTGGAACCATGATAGTATGGCTGTAAGTCCACTCCACTGTAATTGTCCAAGACAATTATAATGGACGCTAGACTAAATAATTCGGATAATATATTTATCTAATACTGCGTTTGAATTGAGAGTTCCGCAAGTATTTTAAGTATAAACTAGTTTCAACACGTACAAGTTCACTGCACAGGAAATAGTCATCAAACAGATAGGCCTACTTTTGATTTGTTGTAGTTTCAATTAGGATGCGTTTCAAGCAATACATAATTATCTGAAAACGCAACATTCACTTTCATTTTAAATGAAGGTGTTGTATAGGCCTACCTTGAAAGATTTTGTTAATTTCATTGTAACTTGGCATTAAAGGTAGCGTCATTATAAAGAACGACACAAAAGTCACATGTGAAAGCTTCAGAAAAAAATGCACTATCGACTTGTTGAGAAAACAACAAAATCTTTCACATTAGGCAAGAACGTCAAATCTGCCCCGTTTAGCGAGGTGATAGCGGGTACCAACCGCATCTCTGGCCGCAGCATTCACGAACGGACACCAACCCTCAAAAGTCAGAGTTTCTCAGATTCAAGTGTTTTGGGGTGAAAAAATGTCCAAACCATATTACTTCGAAGAGAATCCTTTCTCAAAATAGTTTATAGTATTTTAAGTATAAATAGTTTCAACACGTACAAGTTCACTGCACAGGAAATAGTCATCAAACAGATAGGCCTACTTTTGATTTGTTGTAGTTTCAATTAGGATGCGTTTCAAGCAATACATAATTATCTGAAAACGCAACATTCACTTTCATTTTAAATGAAGGTGTTGTATAGGCCTACCTTGAAAGATTTTGTTAATTTCATTGTAACTTGGCATTAAAGGTAGCGTCATTATAAAGAACGACACAAAAGTCACATGTGAAAGCTTCAGAAAAAAATGCACTATCGACTTGTTGAGAAAACAACAAAATCTTTCACATTAGGCAAGAACGTCAAATCTGCCCCGTTTAGCGAGGTGATAGCGGGTACCAACCGCATCTCTGGCCGCAGCATTCACGAACGGACACCAACCCTCAAAAGTCAGAGTTTCTCAGATTCAAGTGTTTTGGGGTGAAAAAATGTCCAAACCATATTACTTCGAAGAGAATCCTTTCTCAAAATAGTTTATACTATCAACAGCTGCAGTGCTTCTCACCAAGTAAGTTTTTATGGTCATCAACTTGTTGAGAACTTACCAATATATGACCGACCTTGACAGTATACATAAGTAAAAAATAAATTTGGAAACTTTATCCAAAAAACATTCAACCTGAATCCATTAAGTGGGTTAAATCGAACAACTTGCACAGTCATTATCAACTCCAAACAACTGTTTTTCTGATTAGGAGAATGCGGAAACATTGAGGTCCATCCTAATATAGAACTGTATAAACCCGTCCAAATGCCAGCGCGTGTGGTCCGGAACTGAAGATCTCGCGGTCTTTGTTTGTGACCTCTTTTTGAAGTAAAACACATTTTCATCACAATGAGCTGTCTGCTCAACCCACCCGAGTCCCTGGGTACTTCCCCCAAAGGACCATTTTCAGGAAACAGTGGTTTTTGTGTGTAGACTATTTTAGCCAATCAGGAAAACCACGGCACCCCCCATGCAACCAAGAAGTAAAGTTTTGTTGTTGTTGTTTGTTTGTTCCTATATGTTTGGTTTCTTTAATCGATTCACATTGACTGAGCAATTGCATCGTTTAACTTCGGTGGCCCAAATTTAAATGAACTTTTAAACGACCATGGAAAAAGTATGGTGGGCGATTCTGTACCATTGTTGTAGGGGTTGTTGTACTGTGGAACCACATGGTATAATAGTCATGAATCATGTAGGATCCGTCGTTGAAGAAACTGTGTGTAGACTTAGGCCCAAATCATGTGAGAAAAAGCGGTTCAGTTTAAGCTATTGTGGAAAGTAACCTTTAAACCGGTACTAATTGTCTTAAGAAATATATTGCTTGTCTGAAATACTCGCTTTTTTATTCCGATTGCTAATCAGTGTGTCCGTCACGGACCATTATGTCCGTCACGGACCAGACATCTTTATGAGAGCGACATTGTGGGCTTTCCCATGTGTTTTCTATTGTCCCTTTTCTTTAATCTTTCCTGTTAAAAATATTGTGGGGTTAGTCAAAAAAAACAACAACAGTTCCTACCTAAAAATCACCTCACAATGTCTATCTTGTAAGCTCATTATGTCCATCACGGACCATTATGTCCGACATGACCAAGTCCGACCCCGTGAGTCCGAAATATCGTTGTGTCTGACAAAACACTAAGTCATAATACATATTATGTCCGACACTATGTGTCCGACACAGACCACTATGTCTGACCCGATGTGGCGGACAAACCATTCTACCCGTTGTGTCCGACAAACCAGTAAGTTCTACCCATTGTGTCAAACAAGCCTGACCCAAAGTGTCCGACAAACCATTAGTTTCTACCCACTGTGTCCGACAAACCATTAGTTTCTACCCACTGTGTCTGACAAACCATTAGTTTCTACCCACTGTGTCCGACAAACCATTAGTTTCTACCCACTGTGTCTGACAAACCATTAGTTTCTACCCACCGTGACCGACAAACCATTAGTTTCTACCCACTGTGTCCGACAAACCATTAGTTTCTACCCACTGTGTCCGACAAAACCATTAGTTTCTACCCACTGTGTCCGACAAACCATAAAGTTCTACCCACTGTGTCCGACAAACCATTAGTTTCTACCTACTGTGTCTGACATACCATTAGTTTCTACCCACCGTGACCGACAAACCATTAGTTTCTACCCACTGTGTCCGACAAAACCATTAGTTTCTACCCACTGTGTCTGACAAACCATTAGTTTCTACCCACCGTGACCGACAAACCATTAGTTTCTACCCACTGTGTCCGACAAAACCATTAGTTTCTACCCACTGTGTCCGACAAAACCATTAGTTTCTACCCACTGTGTCCGACAAACCATAAAGTTCTACCCACTGTGTCCGGCAAACCATTAGTTTCTACCTACTGTGTCTGACAAACCATTAGTTTCTACCCACCGTGACCGACAAACCATTAGTTTCTACCCACTGTGTCCGACAAAACCATTAGTTTCTACCCACTGTGTCCGACAAACCATTAGTTTCTACCCACTGTGTCCGACAAACCATTTGTTTCTACCCACTGTGTCCGGCAAACCATTAGTTTCTACCTACTGTGTCTGACAAACCATTAGTTTCTACCCACCTTGACCGACAAACCATTAGTTTCTACCCACTGTGTCCGACAAAACCATTAGTTTCTACCCACCGTGACCGACAAACCATTAGTTTCTACCCACTGTGTCCGACAAACCATTAGTTTCTACCCACTGTGTCCGACAAACCATTTGTTTCTACCCACTGTGTCCGGCAAACCATTAGTTTCTACCTACTGTGTCTGACAAACCATTAGTTTCTACCCACCTTGACCGACAAACCATTAGTTTCTACCCACTGTGTCCGGCAAACCATTAGTTTCTACCTACTGTGTCTGACAAACCATTAGTTTCTACCCACCTTGACCGACAAACCATTAGTTTCTACCCACTGTGTCCGACAAAACCATTAGTTTCTACCCACTGTGTCCGACAAAACCATTAGTTTCTACCCACTGTGTCCGACAAACCATAAAGTTCTACCCACTGTGTCCGGCAAACCATTGTTTCTGTGTCTGACAAACCATTAGTTTCTACCCACCGTGACCGACAAACCATTAGTTTCTACCCACTGTGTCCGACAAAACCATTAGTTTCTACGCACTGTGTCCGACAAAACCATTAGTTTCTACCCACTGTGTCCGACAAAACCATTAGTTTCTACCCACTGTGTCCGACAAAACCATTAGTTTCTACCCACTGTGTCCGACAAAACCATTAGTTTCTACCCACTGTGTCCGACAAAACCATTAGTTTCTACCCACTGTGTCCGACAAAACCATTAGTTTCTACCCACTGTGTCCGACAAAACCATTAGTTTCTACCCACCGTGACCGACAAACCGTTATGTCTACGTCTCAGACAAACCATTGTATCTAACCATTGTTTCCGAAAAACTATTATGTTCTACGCATTGTGTCCTGCAAGCCATTATGCCTGACCCAAAGCGTCCGACAAACCATTAAGTTCTGCGCATTGTGTCCGACATGCCATTATATCTGATCCATCGTGTCCTACAAACCTTTAAAGTTCTACATCCTTCCTCTATGGTTCTATCTGCTCTACCGATTGTCTCTGAACCATTGTATCCAACCCTTGTGTCCTACAAGTCATGAACTAAGACCCATCCATTGTGTCTGTCAAACCTTAACGAACAAACCTTGTCGGACAAACCTTGCTGGTCATACATGGCCAGGTTGGACGTACTGGTGCGTTTATAAACACACTTGCCAAAAATCTCTGGTATAAATATTCACATATAGCCTGGCACTGCCTTTCATAATCGAGCCTTCAGCTGTATTAAATTAAAAAGTAGACTGGATTATATTATGAAACACGGTTTGTACTGTTCCCCTTTAAATCAATCACACAGCTGGTTTTCCTATATGCACAGTTCAACATTGATCCTCAGTAGTATTTGTATGATAATAATGGTGACACTGAGGATGACGTCACTGTGCGATCATTTAACCTTTGGCAATCTGAGTTTCTTAAAATCAAAAGGGGGTATTTCTATCCAATAAAGGTGTTCGACATCATAAATAATGGTTAATGACACATTTTAGACGTTGTCGGGGTCCGATTTCAAGAACATTACAAGACCCCCGGGCATGGCTCAGAGAGGTTCCCCCGGGAGAAAACTCAGTTCGCATAATCAGCATGACCCTGGAACGTGTGCTGAGGCATCATTAAAGGCTAACGGGAATGAAAACTGGGAATCCCCCCGAATGTGGGGGCCACCAAAAGGTATAACAAGTCTGACACCATGCCTCTTCTGGGATTACCAAATGCATTTTTGTTTAATTATCCGTAGAAGTGTGTATGTTTTGTTTCACCCAGTTTGTGTATAATTTCAATTTAAGGTATGATAAAACATTGGTTTCCTAAAAAGCAATGTTACTCAAATCATCTATTAATTGTTTATTAATTGTGTCACTACCCCAATTTTTGGAAAAATAAGACTTGTGTTTGGGGGACTTCGTCTGTGCGCATGTGAATATAATTATCACACACACACACACATAAACAATTCACATGACAAACAGCTGGTACAGGTGATGTTTCTATAAAAAAAATAAAAAAAAACAAACTGTCTGATCAGAGATTATTCTTCTTGGTTTATTTGTTCGATCACAATTGATCATGACTATCATTTTTGTTCAAAGCCCTCTGACCTCCAGGTCATCCTTTTTTGCTCACGGAAAGAAAACATTCATTTGTTTGAAAATTTGAAGACAAAGAAGTATGACCCTGGGATAACGGTGGGGGGGGGGTGGGGTGATAGTTTGAATTTGAAAGCACGCTGATTTTTGTCAACCACAGAAATATTTCCATCTAGAAATAAGTTGGGCTTAAAAAAAAGTTATGAAAATAGCGTTTTAAGACCTCTACTCATCGCTTGTTTCCGCCACCACCTCAACTCAAATTAAGCATGATTTGCACACGCGCACACATTCCAAGACGAAGCGATTTTCCTTTTTGTAGCCTCACTAAATCGTTTAATAACTAACTGCATTTAATGAAGTTTTCTCTGGTTGTTGGTTGGAAGACGAGTTTATTGAAAATTAGAAGATCGAAATAAATTCACTCTTAGACAAAAGCAAGAATGGTGTACAATATATACCTTTTGTTTAATTGATATCTTTATAACAAAAATGTGTGTACAAAAAGGATTTGTCGATCAAACAACAATTTCCCCTCAAGAGTGTACGGAGAAACAAAACCATTGAATTAAAAAAAAAAAAAACATGACTGATGAGGCATGACTGATGATCTGTAGATGACATGCACTAATATATGCCAGGCACAGGACACATTCATTATAGAATAGCCAAGGTCTCCGGCGTAACCACATATTAAAGCTTATACTCAATGAAGATTGTAAAACAGAAAAAAAAACTTCTTGAACATTGGTTACTTCTTCCCCCTTCCCCCTCCCCCCTAAAAAAAGGTGGGAAAAGGGGGGGATATATCTATATTTAAAAAAAATAATAAATAATAATAGATAAATAAAATAAAATAAATTATAATAAAAAAATTTAAAAAATAACGAAGTAACAATCTGGCTACGCAACTGATCTCTGAAGTGCAATGCAGGGGGACACCTGGTTTCTAATTTATTTCGATTGACATGTCAAAATTGCCCGTCCATTCCATTTTGGTGTTTTCTCGAAATTTTACTACATGCAGTTATTGTTGAATTGTTCACAAGTTGGCGAGTTACATTTGAATGACTTCGCTAGGTCATGGAGGCAGGAAAAACCCACATGCGTATACCTTGTTAGTTGGTCAATAAAGGCCTCTCACATTGGTGAGATTGAAAATATACATGTCCACAGATTTGCACATAACTTACATGGTATAAAGATGGTCATTCATTGTGGGAAAACTTCCCTTGAAATAGTTTTGCTTGAAATGCTATAGTTTTTAGGAAATGAGTAAAATAATTAGTCGTTCATCTCGCGTGTTCAAAACCCGAAGTTTGAAAACAGTGGAAAGATGTGGTCTTTCGCTATTTTCTCTTGAATCCGATGACCGATTACTTTCACAAAATTTGTTATTTCATGTATAGGCCTACTATGGTTCACATAAAGTACATATACTGGTCTTTGACAATTACCGATTTTATACATGTGCTTTAAACAACCGTAGCCGATTGTCTAGACTCTATACACAACTGAGTGTCACTACTCCCCACCCCCCCCCACCCCCCTCCCCCGATAGTTGTGAATATGTACGTTAATATGCTTTGGGACAGAGTTTAGTTCAGTTAAGCCATTTCCCCCTATGTTACTAGTCTTGGCCCAAGACGTCACTGATCGGTCGCAGATAGTGTACTGCACTGGGCCAAGAGTACTATGTTACCCGCCTTTAGACGCTTATTATTTACATGAATTTATATAAATACAAACTCTGGTGTTGAATAACTTCCCATCACCCCATCTCTCCCACCCCGCCCCTCCCCCTCTCTCTCTATAAATATATGTTTTAAAGTTTTTACAAACATTGCACACTGTTTTGTTTGGGTAGCCTTGTATATCACAAAATGTATTACCGGCGCACAAAATGTGCTATTGACATTTCAAACCATTTTGATATATAATCTTTTATGTATTTTTGTTTGGGAAGCACAATATTGATTTTATCGGCGATGGACCCTTTTGGGGAATTTGATAGCATTGTGTGGAAAAAAAAACTGAGAGACCACAACGCTCAGTGCCAGCGGGAACTGCAGGTTGCTGTACGCTGGGGGAAACGTGCAGGCCCCCTATAATACCTTTGGAATGTGGAATGTAATTCGATTTCACATTACAGTGTGAGTCTCTGAAGATGAGATAGTTATTAACGCTGTTATAGTGATTTATTTGTATTGTGAGCTTAAACTTTGCTTAGCAATAGTGATTGATACACAGTGAAATTCAATCTTTAAAAAGTTGTGGAATCGTCCCCAGAGGTTGCTTGTACTTGTAGTGATAAAGTTTACCAACAAATATAATGATAAAGAAACAAAATATAAATATTTTTGTCAACATTGTGTTGAATACAAAAGCTTAGGATTAAGATTGTAGCACAAGGCCTTTCCAGTCTCATTGTTTTCTGAAGACCCCCCCCCTCCCCGCTCAGATCCCTCCCCCTCCCTCGTACCCCCCGAAATTAGATAAAACAAAATGCAGGTTTCGATACATTAATTTATAGCCAACCAACCCCTCCCCCCCCCCCCCACTACCACAACCACCACCACCACCAATTATGTCTTTGCCCCCGATTACCACCCCACACAAGTAAATAAATAAACAATACATAAATAAATAAAGTAAACAAATAAATAAAATAAATACATACATTAATTAATTTAAAAAATGTCTGGTTACGCCACTGGTCGGGTCTATGTCGCCAAAAGAATAACGGACCGTGCCAATTGAGCTGAAGGAGGTTGACCTGTTTGGGCAAAAAAAAATGATTGAATACTTAGCCTATAATTAAACTAAAGTGTGTTTAAGGTTTATAAACTGCAGTTCCGTGTAGCAAGCACTGCGCAGGATTATAAATTATAAAATTGACATTTATTATTTATAAAGGTATATATGTAGATATAGATCAAAGCAGCCCCGTATACTTTTGCAAACCAATGTTGGCCAAACTCGCGGCTTTGGGAGTGCAAAAGAAAGGTATAAATTATTCCACTTTGCTTGCAATGGTTCTTGCGCCACCCAGATGTCTCCTTGAGACTGATATTGTCTTTATATGCATCCAAAATTGCAACAAAATCAAAGCTTGAAGTGTAAAACGACTCGTACTGATTACGAGAACTACCCAGTTGTCAAACACCATCCTTTGTCGCATGAAGTTACTGTTGTCTGTCATTTTGTATTCTTTTCCTTTATTTTCTTTCTTGACGGGATGGAGATCGGGGGTTGGCTGTAAAAATTCCAACCGTGGCTTCGACGTTTTTTTTTTTTTTGGACCAATCAATGTACTTTTTGTTCCCCTCAAATACGGCCGGTAGGCACCATGGAGGCAGTATGGTGGCACCGAGCCAAAATGAAGCATTACTCAGTCACCGTTTGGGGTGAGAAAATCAATTCCTCGTGCTGTCAGGAAGTAAAAGTGATTTTCCCTTTTCTTTCACTATTACCAAAAAATGTCATTCCGAATAAGGAAATGGTTTTCCCGAATGCAATAGCAAAATAAGAGATTTATTGAGTTAAGAACTAGATAAGGACATTTTTGAAGTTTTGATTCCTTAAAACAGTACGCGTCATGGTCTTACTCTACTTTCGATTTTCGCACACGGGACTTCCACCATCAAAATGTGCATTGTGCCCGGATTCTCTAAAAATAGATTGGCGCGAAGGGATTTCCCCTTCAGCGCATTTGTCGATAAATAGAGGTCCTGCTCCAGTAGACCGTCAGTTCATTCCAGACGGTCATTTCGATAGAACCAATTGTGCTCGTGGCTTCCGAAGTGTGTGCTGTTATTACAGGAGACTATTAGACTCATCGCCATCTCACCTTCATTTACATTAGTACTCTTTCTCTCGCAGATTAATCATGGCACTCCACACCGTGTACGTCGTGGCGCTGATTGGCTGCATGCTGTTTGCAGGCCATGCTGATGCATGTGAGTATTTGCCTCTATTCATGTAAACTACGTTTTAACTACATTATTCTTCCAAATTAAAGCAACATTACAGAATTGGTAAGAAAAAAACTTGTAAAATATACTTTTTGATCACAGATTTACATAAAACTTACACGGTCTAATGATGATGATAGTAGAAAACATCCCTTGAAATATTTCTGTCTGAAATGCCATATTTGGTGAGAAATTAATAAACTAATTTTCCGATTGGGGTTTATCGCTCAGTGAGCGTTTTATTTATTTGTTGAATCTATATGACTTCATGCAAATGTGTAATCGGTTTTTCACTATTTTCTCGTGACCCAGATGGCCGATAGATCTCAAACTTCTACAGGTTTGTCAGTTTATGTATATAGTGGATTACATAAAGTGCTTACACTGCCAGCAACTGTTTTGTTAGCAAAAACCAATTCTGTAATGTTTCTTTAACATTTTGTTTCGAGAAATGTCTTTAAGGTATTACACACGGAAAAGGGGGGAAAAAACGTTGTTTAATTTTAGACTGAAAACTTATACTGATCGTAAAGTTCATAGGCCTATTATAACTTTTATTTTCTGTGAAATGTAACCCTCTGAAATGAAGTCATATTCGAGAAAACTGTATTTGAAAAACAAACACCCATCAGCTGATTTCGGTTGTTACATCCAACATTAAGGACAACATGTACAACATGTATACATGCTGAAAATTGTGCATGTTTTTTTCACTATTTTCTCCTGACTCACACAGCGGATAAAGCCCAATTAATTTTCACAGGTTTGTTATTCCATGTATATTTATGGTTGATCACACAAAACATAAACACTGTCTGCGACTATTTTGTCAGCTCTACCAATCCTGTATAATATAATACCTCATAAAAAAACAGTCAATATGCGTAGTAGATGTTAGTTTTGCATCGGGGATAAAGATTCATTTGTTTTTTTCCCCTTACACTGATGTGTATTTCAGGCACTGTTTACTCAGTATTTTTCAGAATCCTGTGGGTTCTTTTTCCACAGAAGTCGGTAAACTAGGGCGTACTGAGTATAGAGGCACACTGTACTTAAAATACACATCGGTGAAAGGGTAAAAACCAGATAGTAATGCGTAACATTAATTGCCATCGAGTTGATCAACCAACCGAAACCATTCAACCACGTTGGTTGCGTACAATAATTACAGAACAACCGTCGGTATCTGTGTACCATGCCAGGCGCGTTCACTTCACTATTGACCTTGTCGTGGTGCGGCCATCTTGTTTATCTTCCGTTCAACCCAATGTAACCAAACTGAGGCTGGAAGGAAAAGACAGTCTATGGTCTTTCATGACATGAAGTTTAGAACTGTCATTGTCACTGTTGTGGGCAGGGTATACCTGACACAGATGGCCACAGCATGATAACTGCAAGTGTATTGTATTATCAATTACATTACGCATAATGGTAGCCGAGAGCTGGACGGCTCAGTCTTCAAAAACAAGAGACAACAGATTAGAAGGCTATCATGTCTCAGCTGAGGGATTGATATCAAACATAATAAATTGCTGATTAAAGGCACAGTACACGTTTCGCAATTGGAGCCTACTGAATGTGTTAATCCTTTATAAAAGTAGGTACATACAATAAAACTAACCTGTGAAAATTTCACTTCAAAAGGTGGTCGCGTTTTTGAGATATCACCAAAAAACCGGAGAGAATGTTTCCACAAATTTTGGGGAATAAAAAGTGATCTATTTTCCATAACCGTAGTACTTCGAAGTGAAAAGTTTCTCAAAATTCATTATACTACTCAAAGCTGCTGTACTTCTTACCAAGTAAGTTTTTATTGTCATTATTTTTCAGAGTCATTACCAAACGTGTATTGTGCCTTTGACAGCATCCCAATGTCAACGTTGTGTAAACGTTTCAAAATGTTATCGTAAAACGATACAGTGTTTTTGAACTGTGTTAATGACGAAATTGTGCGCGCCTGTTGACAAAGACTTTTCCATTGGTCAGTTTGATTGTACGTTTAAAAAAAACAGGAGAGTATTTTTTTTTAAATGATAACTTTTAAGGAACTACCCGACTCCGTTACATGGCCGCGGTGATGTGGGGAACATACTTGTTTCCCCCCTCCAACTTTGGACTCGGAGGATCGGTCTGTAGAGTCATACCCTTCGGTAGAATTTCCCAAATTAGCTGTCATAATATTACGGTTGTCTTTATGTTGTTTTTTTTTCCCCGTACAGTGATGACGCTTACAAGCACTGAATTGCACCCAGAGGATGGGATCGTGTACATACCGAAGGACGAGAGCTTACGGCTGCACTGTGTAACCAGGGGTTACACCTATCCCGTCAGCGACGCTGGTAGCGTCCCCAGCGAGTACAGTCACAGATTGTTCAAAAAAGAGGGTGACCAAGTCATCCTGTTGATTACAAGCCAAGCCGACGGGTGCGAGACAGTGGTCGAACATACAGTGACATCCGACAATACTTCTGCCACCGTAGACTACCTGTTCACCATATTCAGAGTGAAAGAAGAGGAAGCTGGTTCAATTACCTACGGGTGTATGCTGGTAGCTAAGGATGCACGGGAAAGTAGTCTGCTGGAAAGTCGCGAAAATTTGACGATCAAGGTTTGCGCTGGTAAGTTTTTGCTCTGAAATTCCTCTTGCTGAATATGTTGTGAGTCATTTGTTTTAGTGTTCAAAATTTAAAACACTTATCTTTGTATGTCAAATAAAATGTAAACATTATCTTGGATAGGTTAATGAAACTTATCGATTCATGGAGCTGAAAACACACGTCATGCGAGAATCAAAAATAAACAATACGATTTTTGTTTTGTCTACAACCCACACCGTGTCGCATCTTCGACTCTACAGCTCTATCACTGACCCGACAAAAAGCCTCCCAAAACTTACACACAACTTAAGCCCAGGTGTTTTCATAGAAATTAGTGTATGTGTTGTTGCTTTTAAACCCATTCATACAAATTGAGGGAACATTTCGTCTTGAAAGTTAATATAATAACTCAAGTTAAAAACCCTCACAATTTGTAGTATTGAGTACCTGAACAATAAAAAAAAACGATTTTGTTTTCTGTCTACTCATCCAGAACCCGTCTTCAATCTGAGCATGGTGGAAGGAAATAGTCAGAGTGAGTTGGATCGCCCCGTTGAAGGCAACAATATCGTCCTCAACGCAACGGATAAGTGCCGTATCAAAGGCGTGTTGTCCTACTTTGTGAACGGCGTCCGCGTAAAACGGGGGAGCAGCGGCGATGCCCCTTCGCCCCAGGCAGTCGAACGTGACGATGGTTCCCTTGCAATTCACAGTCCGGTCTGCGACGGTCGCCCTGTATGTAACGTTACTGCCCAGTTCAAATACATCTCCGAGAGAAACTTCGACAACAGCTATTCGCACATGCTTCTGGACGGTAAGCAGAGGGTTATAAGAATAGTACAAATTCCGCTTGACAAAATAAAAACTACTTTTAAAGGACTTTGTTCAGAAAAAAATGCAAATTGCAGATTTGTAATTTTTAAATCCTTACATGGAACAACGTTGGTACAGTTAATGACCATTGTAAAAATTAGTTTCATAAATTGTTCGTGTAGCAATTTTGATGAATACATACACTTGCTGGTTATCACCGAACTTTGCTTTTATTTATTGACCGTTACAAAAATATCTTTCTTTAAAATTCGAATTTACACAGACTGCTGCATTAATGATGGGCCACAGACAACACCGATGCCAACCAAAGCAACCGGTAAGTTTGCTCAATTTCAACATGGTACTTTGTATTTTTAGTAAGGACTTGGGTATAATGATCATCAAAACGTGTAATGATCTATCCCAGGCCTCTCTTGGCACACAAACTAGCTTTTACGTTGTGACGCCAGTAAAATCGGTATATGGTATTTACAGACTCGAAACTCCAAGACAGTGCTCGAAGTCAAAGGGTGCAGTGTTCAATGTTTGGCCGAACAAGAAGCCACAAATTCTACTCGTGTTGAGTTTCTCACTTTTGTAGCTCCTATGCTGTGTTTACCGCAATTCATAACCGGCAGAAAAGGTTGTCTCCGTTCAGGCCTTTATGCTAACGGTGGCAGTGGTAATTTGGGGGTATTCAAATGCTATGATTTCTCGACTTTGACATTATTTCAATCGGAAATCTCTCTTTTTAAGGATTGGTAGTGCTGTCAACTAAATGTTTCAGAGTGAAAACTAACAAATTATTTCACCTATAGTACAAATAATGTGCTTTCTCATTAAGTGAATATAGAAAATCACATTGGGATTTGTGCTCGTAGCTGCGTTTGACTTTGAGCTGGTAGTAGTCTGGGTGGAGAACAAGGGCAATGCGGTTTAGTGAGTCCAGAAACCAGACCAAACAATCATGTGGGAGTTTGAACTCCTGAATAATTGACAGATGCCCTTGTACTCATGCCCACTCACTATTCGCATTATTGGGTTCGATCAACCACCCACCAGCCATGTATAAACGTAAATATTGCGGTTAAAGGCATTAACCACTCTACCATGCAATGATGCGCTGTTCCAAATCCCGGTTTACCTCGACGGCATAGGGCACTGACTTCACCCTGTCGTGCCCTCAAAATTATGTTGATGGGCTTCCTCTTGTCACGGATGCGTGGTCTGGATGTTGTGTTGACGCTGCTTCACGTGATGTTGGGAAAAGAGGAAAACTCGGCGGCTTGGCCTGGAAAAAAAAAAACAATCTAAAGAAAAAAAACAGTTGAACTTGTGCAAAGTGCAACACAAATCTAAATGCTCAAGGTGGAAATAGAATCAAAAGAAATATCTGTACAATTGTCGCGATCAATTTCCTTGTACAATACGCTCAAAAAATGTCCCCTTTTCCTTTTAAAGCATTCTGCTGGTTTCAATCCATCAAGGGTGAAATTATTCGGTTAGTTTGCAACAACGCCGTCTTTAAAAAAAAAAAAAAATAAAAAAACGCAAGGCGCTTTGGCCTTTTCGAAACTCGAAACTCGAAGCCTGGGTTTAGGCTCCGTTGGGCTCCGTCGGTAGTTTAGAAAGCGTACACTTTTGATACGGGACTTCGAACACTTGGATATTCTCTAAGCCTTAGCCAGAGCTGAAGCCATGGTTTCGAAAATGCCCTTAGTGGTCATTGTATACTCGTTCACAAAGGCCCTACTTGAGTGGGGGTTTTTTCTGCTTGCACCAATAAGTGTGTACTTCTGAAAACTCGATATTTATACTCGTATACATAGAAATGCGCTGGACTTGCATGCAGTCTCGGGAAAATAATCGTCATAGCGCTTGTGTATTATCGCGCTATAGCAAACTTGCCAATGTACTTTAATAGTCGTACGCGTTGAGGTTTCCTCATCAACATTTCTGAGTTGTAAAAAGAGGATGTCTGCTTGGAGTTGATGTTTGTTTGAACCTTTGGCCGCTGTTTTTTTTTTCGTTTGAAAACGAAAATACACAGAGGGTGACTTTCGTTTCCTGTCATCATTTCC
Organism: Pycnopodia helianthoides; assembly: GCA_032158295.1. Classification (NCBI taxonomy): domain Eukaryota; kingdom Metazoa; phylum Echinodermata; class Asteroidea; order Forcipulatida; family Asteriidae; genus Pycnopodia; species Pycnopodia helianthoides. Next base: position 18,325,176 of record CM063250.1, on the reverse strand, counting down.
TTTGCTGTATGAAAGCGTGGAATGGCCTTTATGCCAAAAAACCGGTGGCCGGATAATGTTCAAACAAAACAGACAATCTTATACCACCACCTATCGGGTAGGACTACCATAATGTTCAATATACGGACATACTTTTATCTAAAGTTGTACTCTTTGTGATCATCATGTTTTTATACGATGCCATTATCTCCTTGTAACGGTTGCAAAATAATTCAAAACATAAAACAGTGTCGGCCATGATGAGCCAACTGACTCCACGGGCAAATACCACGCGGGGTACGAATGTCACTGAGAGCATCGGGGGTGACCCATACGCAGAGCGAAGGCAACTAGAGATCGGCAAGTTGCTACTAGAGATCGAGGTCCTGCAGCTGAAGAAGGAGCTCATCCCCCTGCAGATCATCGGCCGCGAGAATCGTATAAAAGATGTCAAGAAGCGACAGGAGGCGCTAGAAGAGGAAGAAGTTACCTCCATCCAAGTGTAGAACAGTCGTATAGACAGCGCCTATTGACGGCTGCTTCAAAGGGCATTACTTTTTTAGCAGATATGAGATGAAATATTACCTTTTTTATAAAACAAATTTCCTGCTAAATGCGTTCAGTAATATGCTAAGCTAAAGAAAACTTGCTCAAGACACGCGTTTTGAATACTGATGATTTGTGGATGGTCTAAAAGCAACAAATACATAGTCGATAAATGAATAATAATCAAACATTGTGAATATTATTGAGTTGACAATTCCTTGTGTGCAATTTACAAGATGGATTGGCTCATTTGAAGTGAAACGGGCAACTACACCCGTATATTTTTGAGGAAAAAATTCAATATATATTTATATTTTTGTAATAATGCAAGTCTAAAGTACCTTTTTGATATAATGTTCACTTTCGTTTGTTGTATATCTAGGATAAAGTATATTTATTTTTGTAAACTGTTTGATATACATGTGTAATTTGTAACAATTTACCCATTATTATTGGCGCGCACTTATTCCAAATACCATGTAGCTTATAATTACTCATGTAAATACGTATCGAGCATTGATTTTGGGTTCATTGGGTAAAAGTTAGAGTACTTGATTTTTCCAAAGAACTTCACACAAAATCAACCCTTTTTAATTGGAGACTTTGGCTGAAGACTTTACCAGGTAACTCGTCATTGCTGACGTAATTCTGATCACGCGCACAAAGGATTTTCCTGGTCAGTCTCTGGCTGCACGCCCTCTGAAGTTTCCATTTTGATTTGTCCAGTAATGGTGAAAGTGATTTGATGTAAAAACCAACATGAGGCCCGATGATCAAATTTCGATTGAATTTATTTAAAAGAGAACAAATCTTGTGAAAAACACACGAACAGGATTAAAGGTATTTATTTATATAGATATAAGTTTTAAAAAGTGGACATAGAAGGAAATATTTGAGTATTTTTTATAATGAAGTTTATAAATTCCTGCCCTTTGTGGCACTTTTGGCACAATTCTTAAAAAGAAAAAAAAGAAAGAAAAAAAAAAAAAACTATTTATTTGTAAACATTAATTATCATCCTAAAATTTATTTATGGGACAAAAATAATCACCTTTGTGATATTTTTATATGAATATTGTTTTGATAAAGGAAGCTGATGCAGTTGATTATAAAATATTTATGATTCTATCTCAAATCTTAATAACTAGGACATAATTTGATAAACAAGTTAAGTTGATGCAGTAAATGAATAAATAAGAAATATAAAATTGAATCTCAAATCTGGACAGAATTTGAATATGGTCTAAACGATGTTATTCATGTGGTATCCATTTTTTACAAAATGGCTAAAGACCCTGGACTTCAAATTCAGCAAGAACAAAATGTAAACACCTTGTTGGAAGAAAACATCACATCTATTTTTTTTTCTTCTTTTTTTTTTCTCTTAATAATCTTAAGCCATACAGGGGCTTTCAAGGAAATTTCAAAAGTATAAAACTGTCATTAAAAAAAATGTGTACCGACCAGACCCATGCCAACAACAAAAATATGATAGTATTATTATTGTTGTTAAAATGAACTTGCACACAAAATATTTTTCCAAATACACAAATGTAAAAACATTAAAGGTACACGTTGCCTTGGATCGGGTAAGGTGGTCTATAAAAAGCGTTTGTAACCGTTTGTTATAAAATGCGTATGGTTATATCTGACCCACCGTGTTAGTTCACGATGTAAAAGGAAAACCACGCAGTTTGAGGCATATTTGTGTAGATCATTGTATTCTACTTTTAAAACATCTTTCTAACCATATGCATTTTATAACAAACGGTTACAAACGCTTTTTATGGACCAACTCGCCCGATCCAAGGCAACGTGTACCTTTAATACAAAAACAATTTCAAAACATGTTACATGCGAAACACCCTTAAAACAAATCCATGAAGCAGGTTTAAAAATCAAATTGTGTCACATATCCACACTAGGTCTTGACATTGTTCAAAGTTGGCAGTGTAAGCTATGTGTTTTTGTTTGTTTGTTTGTTTGTTTGTTGTTGTTGTTTTTGTTTTTGTTTTTTTAATACATTTTTAGTAAATTGAAATGGGGTACAGATACACCTCCAAACCTATTCAACTGATTTTGTGCTGTGGTTAGTTTTATACTTGCACATATTACAGCAACAAATGAAAAACTTTCCATTTAAGAACAGCATTAAACAGTAGGCATTTGTCTTGAAATGAGCGCCACTGATTTTCTCAGCAAGGCAACATTGTCTGTAGCGTCTGCAGTAATTACCATAAAAAAATATATGTCAATTTGTAGGTTGAAGCTTATGTGGTAAACAAATTTATTATTATACCAGAGGAAATAACTCTGTCAGACCAGCCTAGTAGTTTTCTGAGAGTAACTCGGCCACAAAGAAAAAATAATACGCAGACCGTGACAACAAATGCTTTACGTTGTTACCACCTTGCAACGGATTTGTTTTTAAAAAGAATGGTCACCGTTTACGGTTAATATGACCATTCACCGTCGTGCACCATCGCTTGCCAGTATATCGATTGTCCTGTCCCCCCTTCCCCTTCCCAAACTACCCCCACCAACGAGCCCTATACCGTCCCCCTCCGCTTCCCAAAGATACATCGCCCCCCCCCCACTTTCTCCTTCGTCCACATCAACATGACATCATTAACACACTTTGGGAAACCGGTTACCGATCATTTACCCCTTCCCGACCCGAAGTTCCCCCTCCCCTTCTCCCCTCTCCCCAGTCTTTCCCCATCCCTACTTTCCTTTTTTTCTGCTCCACCGAGTCTCATCAACCACGTGAGTCTACCCCCCCCTCCCAACTTCCCGGCCAGCCTCCCTTCCCCACCCCCACCCCTACTTCCCGGCCAGCCTCCCTTCCCCACCCGCCCCAACTTCCCGGCCAGCCTCCCTTCCCCACCCCCACCCCTACTTCCCGGCCAGCCTCCCTTCCCCACCCCCACCCTACTTCCCGGCCAGCCTCCCTTCCCCACCCCCACACCAACTTCCCGGCCAGCCTCCCTTTCCCACCCCCACCCCAACTTCCCGGCCAGCCTCCCTTCCCCACCCGCCCCAACTTCCCGGCCAGCCTCCCTTCCCCACCCCCACCCCAACTTCCCGGCCAGCCTCCCTTCCCCACCCCCACACCAACTTCCCAGCCAGCCTCAACCTACCCTCAACCCAAGTGTTAGTGAACTGTGAGACTGCTTTATTAGCAGCATGGTTTAAAGCGCGCGGGTGTCCAGTAACTGCATGAAATAACTCACCTGTGAAAGTTTAAGCTCAGTCTGTCATCGGACTACCGAGAAAAAACAGGGGAAAACAAATCACGTTTCACTGTTTTCAAACATCGGATTTCTCAAAAACTTATGACATTTCAGGCAAAGCCACTTTATATTACATGACCATCTTTAGACCGTGTAAGATATGTGCAAATCTGTAAATATTTTTTTAATTTTTCAATCTTACCAATATTGTGCACACACCCTTTACGAGATTCAACACTACACCACTCGACAAGAAATTCAAACTACATAACAAGATCTACAATCTCCATTTCAGTTTTGCATGAGTTCCTTAATATTTTCCCACAATAATGACATACAAAAAAAAAAACAAGGACTTATTGAAATAATTTTTCGATAATCTGCTCTTTGTTCACCGGGCTCATGGTTGATCAGGCGCAGAATTCGACGGCTTTATCTTCACAGTTTAACACCTGTTGATATCGGTCCATTGGTAAATGCATTGGTGCGATCCATGTTTCTGTATTCTATTGAAAAACTGTAAGTTATCGAGGCTTGAGCTCATGAAATTTCAGTTACATTGTGAACAACTATTGATGACCTCAAAATATTGCCAGTGAGTGCACTGACGTGTTTACGATGTTCTATGGTATTGTCGATTTGTGTAATGCGCTTTTGAATATGTTTATGGTGAAATGCGCACCATAAATGTGGTTTTATTGTAATTTCTATTAATATACGTAAATGTGTTGAAACTTAATTTGAACACCGGTAAATAACTATTACACAAACATTGGATGCTTACGAGTGCATTGACAATCAACATGATTTCGAGGTGTATTGACAAAGGGTGAGAGTGTGCGGTATAGTACATTAGATCCATCTGTTTTACATTTTAATTACAAGACATTGATGTGTCGAGAGGATAACTTCTTCGAAAGTTTCGCAACCGCTCATCTCAATTTTAGTCGTTAGCATTTTTCGAGCGAACATCCATACTCTGTACTTTCGCAGTCGGTCCTGACTCCTGTTTAATAGAGCTTGCAGTTTGCTGTGCATTACTCCGTGGCCCATTGCCTGTGAATCGGAACCAGTTCGTTATTAACATACCTCATGATCAGATCGATCATAAAGTTTCCTCGAGAGCTCTGTATACGGCCTTTTGCATCAATCCAAATCTGTAGTATAAACATTTTAAAAAGATAAATACATTTTGTAAAAGAATTACATGTTCAGATGGTCTATAACCGTATACTACAATCGCTATGTGCCCCGATGTATGCCATTTTAACCGTGGCAACTTGGGTTTGAACTTTGAGCTGAGTCGAGCGTTCTACGCAGCAAAGTGGTTCACCGACCAATCGTTCAGGGAGTTTGACAGAATAGATCTTATATATGCACATGACGTCATTTAAGGTGGGCGCCCTCGCCTAGAGGTCAAAAGGAAGATATTCATTGGCCAATCATATATGCGCCGCGCGTACAAATCTGTGCGTTTCCATTGTTTCATCATCGGTTTAGCTCTAAGATGGCGGCTTGATGACGTCAATGCACAGTTGTGCGTTCAAAACATGATTGAATTGCCCGCATTGCTGTGGCTGACTAGGGGGGAACTATCTACTCGGTGTAATGTGGATCTACATCGTGTTCCGGAGTGTTAAAGTTCTGCTCACATGGAAGCCGGGAATCGAACCAGGGCCACACTGGTGAGGAGAGGCGAGCGCTTTATGCATCCCGGCCACCCATGCTACCCGGACACAGCCGTGCATAACCCTTCAGTAGTATTAACTTAATTTTCCCTTCTAATTAATGTTATATTATTTGTTTTATTCCCGGCAGGTGGTTACCTTCTGAACCAAAAGCAGACATCTCTTCCCGACTGTTCAATTGTGACTGGCTTCGTAGTGGCTCTTATCATCTATAGTGTAGTGGTTACTATTATCGCATTGGCAGGTCTCATCCGTTGGAAACGGTAGGTGTCTGTAACTGAAATTCACTCAATATTGTCATTTCCAAAATGCTTGAGATGTTTTGGCTCCTTTAAGATACCAGGGCCTCATGTAAGATACAAAACGAATAGCAAGTGTCCCGGGTTGCCCGTTTTAACGCTCCTTTTGGCAACATTTTCCCCTTCATTCCCATTTTAATACCGTGCCTGATAGTTGACAGAGGACCCCCCCCCCCTCCTCCATGTTCCTTCACTCTAACACGCTCATCCCCTCTTGTACAGAAGACCCCCCCCCCCGACAATCCTCTAAAGAATTTATGAGATTCCCAGACTACCATGAATACACGATTGGGATGGGGGATGGGAGCATGCTACATACCGAACACCGAATCTCCTTTAAAAACAAATATTATTCCTGAAACAAGCTGTTAACTGCTTCAGTTATTTAATAGTTTTGTCACTAATACATACTTAGCATTGACATTTATCTATCTGTTTAGATGTGTCCCTTGCCTCATAAACATGATTAAATAATGCCTACGGTAAATGTCTGTTCGGTCTGTCAACCGATGTGTTTATGATTGTACGGATAATTAACACTCTTGTTCATTGAAATTACAGAACAGCTTCATCGTCAGTCACAAAATGCAGTCAATTCTGTCTTATAAGTTACGCTCTCATCGTTTCACACGTTTTCAAATACATGTGTGGGTTATCGTGGATGATGATCGACTTCATTTTTTTAATAATGAGTGACTCCATTCTCATCTGTACAAAATGTATCGTTAATATTACTGTAGGCCTATAGTTTGAATATTCATAGATTTAACAAAATTGCCTATCAGATGCACAAGAGTGGTCACAAGAGCAGTAGTCTCGCGAAAACATCGCCAGTGTCGCGAGATTCGCGGAGAGAGTCGGAACGCTATCACCGCGACAAACATTTTAACGACCGACTACAACAATCAAAATACAAATGTTTGTTTCCATCAATGCTGGTTTGTAATGAGTCGAGGCGAGGTCCGGCCTTTCGTCGTAGCTGTACAGGCACAGTACACGTTTGGTAATTGGAGCCTACTGGTTGTGTTAATCCTATATCAATGTAGGTACATACAATAAAACTAACATGTGAAATTTCACTTCAAAAGGTGGTCGCGTTTTTGAGATATCACCGAAAAACCGGAGCGAATGTTTCCACGCAGGAAGAATATTCCCCATATGGGAATACACAGTCTGAGAAGCGTTCTGACAGAAACGCTTCTCAGATTCAAATTTTGGGGAATAAAAAGTGATGTATTTTCTATAACCGTAGTAACTTCGAAGTTAAAAGTTTCTCAAAATGCGTTTTTACTACCCAAAGCTGATGTACTTCTTACCAAGTAAGTTTTCATTGCCATTCATTTTCAGAGCCATTACCAAACGTGTACTGTGCCTTTAATGTAATTGCGAAGCGATATACTTGTGGTCAAAACTAACTTATGATATAAACGACAGACAGTTGTCACGGTCGTCTTTAATCACGAGAACCTTTTTTTCATTCCTTCATTCACAGAGGGAAAACTAATCACGCTTACGCCATGGCACCCGGATCAGGAACTACAGGAGGGTCGATGACTGGGAAACGGCGTGTCGCATGACAGAGTGTATAGGTTCATTATTTTGGGGACGGGTGCATTGTTGTGGCTATGACGAGTGCATTCAATATTTATGTCTTTCAAAAGTTTGTGTCAGAAATTAATTTGGTACTTGTTTTGACAAAAAGAAATACTGGGTGCCTCGTTGTAACTCTTCACAACACTGCCACCATATATTGACATGTTACCATGTGCTGTATGGACTACCCAAAAATCACACGAAATGTGGAACATGTCCTCTAATTACAGTGACCTTTAATTGGTGGTGTGGGGGGATTAGGAAACTACAGAGCTGCTCAGAGTGTTTTAAACATCAACGGCACCGCTTGATGAAACAGCTGATGGCTAGACTGGTTCAACGTTATCAGAGGGCTGGATGTATACAGGATGTGGGCTGTGCTGACCCAGATGCTGAGACATTTAGCAGATTTTGTACGCTGGGTATGGTTGGTTTTTTTTTCCCAGCCCATTTAAAAATCCACAACCCTGGAAACTGACACCCCCCCCCCCCCTCTTAGATATGTTGAATGGTCCAGTCTAGGATACTAAGGTCGTTCAACTTGCTCTGGGCATTGTAACTGGAAAAACAATAAAATACATAACTTGTGACTCCTGCAAGGGGATAGAATCACTACAGCTCGTTAAAGAAATTGTTTGGACAACTAAACATCACTCGCCTGTAACAAAGATACGCAAGGCCTAACAATCAACCAGTTAAGACAATATTGGTGCGATATGTGGATAGTATTAGTAGTTTTTTCAAATGTCCCAGCCAGGGAATTTTTACAGAGAAAGTTTGAAAGAGTAGAATCCCTCATTGCCCCTCATTGACAGTATGTGGTTTGAGGGATTGTATAGTAAATTAATAAATATAGTTTTCAGTTTGCTATATCTATACCCGGCTCACTGATATCACTTGTGAATAGTAAAGACTATACAAAATACGAGAAGACCCTCTCGATACGCTCTGCGCAACGGCGTCAGATAGCAGGACGAGTTCTGTTGAACAAAAGCAGGGCGGGTTCCTACAGCAGAACGAGTGCTTATAGCAGAACTAAACTATATTCTGCGATAGTGGATAGTATCACAGGGTGTTACCGAAAACCCAAAACTGATAGTGTGAGTAATGTATACTGCTGTACAATATATATATATTGAGTTGTATTTTATCTTAAGTTATTTTAAGTGCAATTATTTTCTGTGATGGACAGGCAATTAATTGTACTCGATCAGTAATTTAGATAAATAATACACGTATCAAGCTTGTTGGGTGGAGACCCCCAATATTTGGATACACGAGTAAAGGAAACACTTAGCAAGGGACTTATAATACTTGAAATAATTGACTTAAAATATTTAAGTAAACACAAAAAGGGGACATAGGACAAAGACTAACGGGACAGACATGAATGTTTGGGGGAAGGTAGTGCATTCTGCTCTACCAGCCAGGCTCCTATTGGATGAAACCCTGTCATAATACGGACGGTGAAGAGGGTAACCCTGTTTCAGCCCCAGGAGTAGGTGGCAATGTGCCCTATGGGGACAGTTGGTTTGGGTCGACTACCCACAAGTTAATAGTGTCAATAATTTTATATATAAATAGAGTATATTTGATTTGTAGTTTAGAGGTCACTTTATGTAAACTTGAGACCAACTAAGTGAGTATTCTTCTGAAATGCTGCCACATGCGAGAACAATAAAACACAGCACTCCGTTTGTTTTCTCGGTTTGTCAAATACAAACCTTCTGACGTTGTAAGTATTCGGTTCAATTCAACTCAATCAATATTGATTTAATCACATTTTACAGTTGGACAGGTTAAAATAAAATTTGGCTCACAGTGTGTACATTGTGAACTTATAAAACAAAATGACATTATCAACAGAATTACATTATTTTTAAAATTACATTATCAACAAAATTACTTTATCAACAGAATAACAAAATTACATTATCAACGGAATGACATTGTTTCAAAATTACATTATCAGCCAAATAACATCAACAGAATAACAAAATTACATTATATCAGCAGAATAAAATGCAAACGAAAGCATTGGTCGCCATTTCCTTGAAATGGTTTGACGAAACTTTAAAAGGTTGGTATTATTTGTTTCTTGTAAACTAAACGATGGAAACCAAGACGAACCTCATATCATATGCCTTTGAAGATGACAAACATCAACACCAATTTATTTTGACTTTTATTGTAAAAATGATATATATTTTATTGGTATTCAACAACAAAGTGTATAGGCACACCGAGGTATATTTTATGTCAAATAAATTGTTTATTGTTATTGACTGCCTGTATTTTTGCTTACAGAAAGTAAATTTATTCACTGAATACGTTTAAATGTTGTAACTAGAGAGTCGTTGAGCAGGCACATGATGTGTTGACAAATTTCCAGGTGTCATTGTGGTTTTGGTTTTTCATGGAATTCACGTAGTTTAAAGGAACATTACAGAATTGGTAAGAAAAAAACTTGTAAAATATACTTTTGATCACAGATTTACATAAAGCTTACACGGTCTAATGATGATGATAGTAGAAAACATCCCTTGAAATATTTCTGTCTGAAATGCCATATTTGATGAGAAATGAGGGAGACCGCCAATATAGGGCTAGATAGCTCAGTTGGTAGAGCGCCGGCACGTTAATCCGGAGGTCGTTGGTTCAAATCCCGCTCTAGTCAATTTTTCTTTGTTCAACCCCATACTATTTGAAATTTAGCCAGTCAATTTCCCTTGTGGTTTATTACTTGACATTTGATGAGAAATGAATAAACTAATTTTCCGATTGGAGTTTATCGCTCAGTGAGCGTTTTATTCATTTGTTGAATCTATAATATGACTTCATGCAAATGTGTAATCGGTTTTTCACTATTTTCTCGTGAACCAGATGGCCGATCGATCTCAAACTTCGACAGGTTTGTCAGTTGATGTATAAGGTGGATTACATAAAGTGCTTAAACCAATTCTGCAATGTTCCTTTAAGTGCTTCTTAGATATTTCTGAATTATTGTTCGCTCGATGATTGTCGAAACTATTTGGTCACTTGTTGTGCTTGATATATAAAGATTATTTAACTTGGGTATAATGGCTGAGGAATGAGTAACAGCAAACCCTGGTGAAATGAGGAAGGTATTTGCTTGTTCTTGTAGTTATTTACAAATGTGTTTCGCTGGAGTTTAATATGTAAAATAATGTTTAACCTGTGTCAGTTTAACTTTATGCTAGACTGCTTACGTTTCAACCCTTGCATGAGTAATGATTTAATTTGTTGTATTTTGTAATTTACGACACGGACTGGCATCTTACAATGAACAACTCAAATGCCGGGATCGGAGCTGTCGCCAGTTTACTCGGGGAGCCATAAGCTCATGTTTAATTTGAGCTTATATTCATTGCCATTAAACGAAAAAGGAAACCTGCAACGAATTCATGTGTGCATAGATGAGTCTTAATTTGATCCAACTTAAGAATGGTTTAAAGTGTAGGCTTGAATGCCTATAAATGAAATGATGAGACGAACGAAGTTATGTGTACATGAAAACGAAATTGGATTCAATCATAGCTAACAAAAAATCCTAGTTGAGTGGAATTAGGGGGAAATCCGCGTATTTGAATGCGTGTTCATGACATTGAATGAATTTTTTGCTGAAAATGGCGTGGAAAAGCAAGTATTGAATATATGTTTTGTATGTTGTAAGCTAATTAAAGGATTCCATTCTTGTAAGTAATTGAATATTATGTATGTGTCACATGCTGTCTGTTCTAACTGGTACAACTATACCTTCAGTGGAATAACTGCAGGTTGTATAGTTCCCCCACCCTGATTTGGCAGGAGATAAGGACCCGGGAGCTGCAGGTGCCCTTCCACTATCTGAGAATATCGGGAAATTGCTATTTATTGGAGTTTATTCAATTTAATGTATCCTCGGATCAAAGTAACAAGAGTTTATTTCCTTGATGTCAGGGTTATTGACATCTTCACCGGACGCTTGATTTAATAGGTCTAAAATAGGTATTTAGCAGCTTCAGGGAATTGGGCTCTTCTAAGAACACAGTGAAGGTCTTTTGCAGCAGAAACTTACCAGCCCAACTGTACACTGTTATGTAGATATGTTATACTATGCTCGATATAGGGGAGGGGTACCCCCCCCCCCAAAAAAAAAAAAAAAATCACCACCACAGTGTTCCCATACTTTATCACACAATTTTGTCCTCGTGTACAGAAGTTAGAATTAAGTTGACTTGTTATTGTTAACAAGGCACAGCCCCGGTTTATCTCCAGGTCGGTCCTAGCCTAGTTCACAAAACTGATCCTTCCAGAAATGTAAGGTTCCAAATCTTGTCACTTGCACCCTCGTTACACAATCGTATGAAGATAGGTAATTCCAAGTAGCTGCAGCTGAACTGTGGAATGGCATACCCGAGTTTGTTAAGGAGGCTGTCACGGTTGAGCAATTCAAAAATCGCATTAAAACTCATCTATTCACCGTTTATCAGTAAATGTGCTTCCGTTCGTGTTTTATTTGTATCTTGTTGTTTTCTTAAGCAGTGACATGCGCTATACAAACACGGTTATTATTATTATTTATTATTAAATATCCGCCCCTAAAATCCTCTAAAGAATTCCTGAGATTCCAAGCACACAATGAAGACACAATGGGAGGGGGAGGGGGGGGGTACACCAGGCCTCAAATCGAGCACTAAATGTAGGTTTGTCATTACATTGGGACCCAGCTGAACTCTGCTTGAATACAATTTCCAAGCACTCTTTCGCTATAGCCTTTTTGAAATGTAACCCAACCTGGCTTTAAACCCAAGATTGCGGGATGCCCGCAATATACAACCAGACACCTGCAGGAAGTCTCGTTTTAAGCTCAACTCACCTAAAGTGGAGTAAAAACAAATCGCTGGAAATATGTTATACTTCCCCAAATGACGTGGATGAAATATTACAACGAAAACAACGGAAATTTAGGGGAAAAACCAGCTGCGTGGGTAGAAACTTGCAAGGGTTGTCATAAGTGCAGTGCCCTGCACCTGGACTCGAGCCAAATTTAACGAAACATTTTTGGGAACGACATGACTGCTTTGCTGTTGCGAGGCATAAGAAGGGTTTATACACATTTTTTTTTAAAGGGGGGCGTTTGAAATCACTAACAATTGCTTAACATCACTGAATGTATTGGTGCAGCACTCTTGGGAGTCATGCAGTAAATTTGGATCAACGCGTGGTCGACCTGAAACCTGGGCCGTTGGAGTCCAACAAAACACCGTCTGCAGCAAAACACAGGTAAACCACCCAGGGTGAAACATACCTACAACCAACCCATGGGCCTTTCATTAAACTAAAGTTACACAGTTTTTAAGAAGACAAAGACAAACTCTTTGTGTTTTTGAGGGATTTTTGCGCTATTCGTATTGGTAATTTTCCTTTTTTTTCGCAGTCTGGGTACTCTACTACATGTGGGTGTGTGTGTGGGGGGGGGTATACTCCCTCTGGATGTTTCCTCCATTTGACATCATTAATATTATTAACTGTTGTTAATTAATGTATTTTCAATTATGTTGTGCAGATGGAAATAAACCAGACAAACAAACAAACATTTATGCAGTTTATGATACTCGAGGTTGGCCATACAAAATGGGGGTCAATGTGGTGGTTTTTCTGTGTGTTTTTAGTATTTGCTAATCTTTGACCCTACCTTATATTGAATATTGACAATGCATTCTGATGTTTGTGTCAGTGACTGTGTGACTACCATGCAGACAAGTCTAATATAGTTCATGCTTTCGTTATGAACAATGTGCATCATGATTCATTCATCAGCGGGAAAACCAGTGTGGCGCAACATATATTGATTAATTGATTATCATAAAGGTTGTTAAAATAAGTTGTCACCGTAGAGAGTTCTGGCTTTATTTTTCAGAAACTTATTTATCATCATCGGGGATTTCCAGTCCAAACCAGGTTCATTGCAAAATAGTGCGGAAGTGAATCCTAGTACACACATTTTCACGTTGTTGTAGACTATTTAAAGACCCACCACCAGAGAGCAAGCATCATTAGTATTCCCGCGACTGGGCTGCTGAGAATACACCTGACATTACTGGCACACCGGAGAAATATAAACTGTCAAGGTAACCTAAGTTTTAAGGGGCGCATTGCTACGATTTCATGGTGTTTCTACAACTATATTGTTAAGGCAAACGTATTAACTTGTACATGTAACAGTATGTTATTAGAAAGGTCGGTTTACGTTCGTGTTTGTCCGGTTACTGGGCAAATGTCTTAGTGATCACATACTGTCTTGGAACCGACATGATGTGTTCGCATTGTAACAGGTATGCTACTTGTTATTTCCTTATAAGCTGAGTGTTCACCATTAGTACGCACTTGTAGGCTAATCTCTGAAGTCTATGCAAATTTGAGCCAAAATGTGTAGCCCTTATAAGGCATTTTGGCACAGATTTGACATGCTGGCTGGTAAGTTAGATTTGTCAAAACATAAAAAGAAGCAATGTTCGCATTTTATAATATTAGTTCCTGATCCCAATTTCATAGTGCAAAGCGTAAAAACAATTGTGCTTACACCCGAAATACCATGCAGCCTAAATGCCATATAATATGCACCATCTGTGGCTTTGTTTCTGCTTTTTTTTTTTTACGCAGAAAATTGTTAAGCATAGAGTTGTCTTCGTAAGGGTCTACTAAGTTTGGATTTGTACTCCTGGGGCTATACAACGTTTTATACTGAGCTCAGCGTAATAACCTGCAAAGGTGGTCGCTCGATTGGTTATCCGCAAACTAGGCCTACACATTATATTAATATGTCACAATTTTCCCGATATACTGAACAAACAAAAATTCCCCCTTTTCCCACTAACCAATCGGGTCCTTATGTTACAATTGTTTACAAGTACACTGCACTCTTTTGAAATCTGCCTGCCGGTGTGCGCACACATTGTGTTTTGCATAAATTTGACGAAGTGAAGACCGTTGTTACAGGTACACGTTCCCTTCGATCGGGCGAGTTGGTCTATAACAAACCGTTTGTAATCGTTTGTTATAAAATGCGTAAGGTTAGAAAGATGTTTTAAAAGTAGAACACAATGATCCACACAAATATGCCTCGAAATTGCGTGGTTTTCCTTTAACTTTGCGAACTAACACGGTCGGCCAAAATTGACTCCACAAAATGGCCGACCGTGTTAGTTCACGATGTAAAAGGAAAACCACTCAATTTCGAGGCATATTTGTGTGGATCATTGTACTATACTTTTAAAACATCCTTCTAACCATGTGCATTTTATAACAAACGGTTACAAACGCTTTTTATAGACCAACTCGACCGATCCAAGGCAACGTGTATAAACCTTTCTTTTGTTGATCAACAAACCGCGCTGGTTGGCATGGAAGGCAGAATGTTAGCAAAACACTCAATGTGTTAACATACGTTTCAACAAAATTCAACATAAAGTACCTCTCAAAATTGGTTGCTTTGTTTCCAACAAATTCAACACTATTTTTAAATATTTGTGTAACATTGTTAAAAACTGTGGCTATCTGTTTTTGTTTTGCATGTATGGCTTTCCATAGTTTTCCGCCCTCGGTTGGCAAAAAACTCGGGCTGTGACGTTGCAAAAGAAAGGTCTATTATTAAGGCAATCTGAACCGTGAACCGTCACTCATAATCCAGTGTACACACGAAAGACAATGCACGCGAACACCAGGTCTTGCCGTGTGGAGGCGCCGCCGCCGGGTCACATCGTCTTAACACCGCGGCTCGTTAAAAAAAGGGAAATTCCATTACGTTGAAAAACTCACTCCCGCAAATAGTACATTATGTGAACATGTACGAACTCGTCGTCGCATTTGGGGAACTTCTCAACCATTTTTCACAGCCTATCATTTCAACCCAGGACCGAAATTACTCAGAGAGTCAGACAGTAAGATCGAGGAAAGTATAAACACCACTGTGCTGCAGTAACAATCCAATTGATAGGTAAGCGATTATTTGTTATACTTAAAGCTCGATATCACTTGTTAGAGAGGACATTGTTGATACAACTTACTCATTTTACATACCCTATTGTGTACATAATTACGAAATTGAACCATGTTTTTGGCCAAGTGATCTACAAAAGGCAAACGGTCTCAGAAAGAGTTGAAACCGCCATCCAATTCCAGTACAATGATCTTTTCCCTGAGGCCATGTTTGATTTAAATCGTTTATGACTAGAGTGGGAACTTCCATTGAACGGCTCCCCCTCCGCAAACATAAATTGGCTAGTGACGAACACCCCCTTTCTATTTTATTAGGTACTGAATGTTCACTTTGAAGACCCTGTGTAAAACACATTGTGTATAATATAAACCATTAGACATACATTGCTGTCACGGAGCCTTCGAATTTTAACTTACTATATTGGTATTTTTTTCAGAAATAAATCAATAAAGAAAAATAATCTGATGACCCTCAATTTTAAACCTCAATAATGTCCTTGTAACTGGCCGTGGTGCCCTACAAAAAAAATTACCTTCTTCACAGCCATAATTGCTGTGCCCTTTATCCCCAATGGCCGTCCTGCCCTTTTTTTAATAGAAGTTCAATATTTACATACATTTTCCCAGTTGTCCAGAAGTGCCGGCTGCCGACTACTGGGTCCTTTGCCGCCTGCTTCTTTATTTGAACTTTTTTTCCCAAGTTGAAGTTTTGTCAATGATTAAAAAAAAACAAAAAAAAAAAAACTTTTCCACCAAGTTAAGCCGACAGTAGAAAAAAAGGCGACAGTAACAAAAACATAATCTGACAACCCTTTTCTGTATTTAATGTTAGCCCCAGACACTTTCTAGCCTGTCGTGGGAGAAAAATTGACACTCCTCTATTGACTCTTATCTGATATTAATCCTCTGCAGTTTGTTCAATATAATGTTTCAATTTGTAATACCTTTGCTTCAAAAGTTAAAAGTTTCTCAAAATTCATTTTCCTACCCAAGACTGCTGTGCTTCTTATCAAGTAAGTTTTGTTTGCCATTAATTTTCAGAGTCATTACCAAACGTGTACTGTGCCACTAAACCCTATAACATAATGAACAAGTAGCTCTTGTGCTCAATGTTTCCAACTCTGAAAATTAATGAAAATTAATGGCAAAGTCGAGCAAAGTCGAGCAATTCCTATAAAGCTCCATCACTGATGATTATTTGGACTCTCCGGTGTTCTGTACTATAATAACGTGACCGTTGATGAAAGTCTCACCGGTTGTTTCAGATGAATCGATGTGTGCAAAATGGATTTACAAAATTGTACCGCTCCAAATTATAAATATAAACAGTTGAGATTCTTGAAATATTTTAGCAGATCTGCCACGCCGGCCGTTTCCCACAGTGCAAGTGCTGCACATGTTGATGGGATATCGTATCTGACCATTTTGTCCCTGCAAATTAAGTGACCAAAACAAAATATACACATAGAATCTTTAAAACCAGCTACAGTACCAGTACACGACACTGTACAACCACATGTGGCTCCACTGAGTACCGCGTCAATATTATATACACTATGTATTTAACAAAAAATACAAATTCTTGATAATAGATCTGATCAGTGGGCGTAACCATAGAGAACCGGGGGGGGGGGGCTAAGGTCCTTTGCCCGCTCCACTTGCCCCAAATGAGATCTATACAAACACGCACAAATGAATGGTTTGATCATAAATTATATAGCCTCCACAACTATATGTGTTTGCCACCGCTTACCCCCCCCCCCCATGAACATGTCTGGTTATTGCAGTGGATCTGATGAGCGCTATATAAGAAGCCACTATTATTATTATTATTATTATTATTACTATTTATAAAAAATAAAAAATATATATATAAAAAATCGGTCCAAAGGGGGTTACCCCCTTCTATATGTAACAGGTTCGAATGCGGCTAGCGCACTCTATAATGAGACATAATGAATTTTACAAGGGATACGCTGGTATTTGCTTGTAAAAAATGAAAGGTTGGTTTATTCCGGCTATAAATGAAGGGAAGGGCGATTTAAACGCTGTATTATCATTATATGAGAAAGTTAAAACATATCTCAAATAAAAGAAGAGTAATAGAAAACCTGGCGGGTCTCGACAATAAAGAATAAAAGGACAATTTTACAAAATAATACAATTAAACAATGCAAATATAAGAAACGATTGAATGGCCTATCTGTTTAGTTGTGGACGTGACTGGGCGCACCCGGCAAAAATGAAGAATAGCTAGTCGATACTTTGAAGATGATGACAAGACGATGATAAGATGATACAAGGGGGCGCTGAAGTTGATGATGGGGGACTTGAAGAAGTGGTGCGAAAACAGTTCCTTGTCCTTGATCAGGGGACAGGATTACTGCTTTCGTTGCAATCAGTAACAATGGTGAAGTTGAACAAGTGATGAGTTGATATTTCGCTGTCCTGCTGGCTCTCTGGTATTTTGAATCCGCCTAGAGCAGGACAGGGATGATATAATGATTATTGTGATGTTAAGCTGGGCTGGCGCAATCCAATGCAGATATCCGACAGAGGCAAAGTGTACAAACTGAAGAAACTTCAGTCCAGTGGCCAAGTGTAAAATTTATCCGATATGCCATTCAAAACTATAAAATACACTAAAATTAAATACTTAATACTAAAACCTAAATAATCCTTTTAACAAGAAACCACTTATCTTTAAAATAAAGTAAGTGTGAATCAATGACTGTGGGAATGTTTATTGTACTGGTCAGTGAAGTCTCTTAATGGGTGTGAAACTGAACACCTTCTTCCCAGACCAGTGCCTAAGGCTGAATGATGGACAGTCAAGGATTAAAGCCAATTAAAGAACACTCCTTGCATAGTTTGTGGTAGGACATTTCATGGAATAATGACTCATTGCTCTATGAAATCAGGATGTTACAATAAACAATGAAAAACACAAGGATTTAAGCTACAATTATATACAAAAGTGATTCTGAAAGACTTTCAAGAAGTCTAAAATAAAAGTGAATGCCAAAGATTAAAAGCAAACAAGAAAGTAAAAATCAAAGATATATCAACATCATAGAGCAAAACTATGAAACTAAAATTCTAGTTTCAGTAAACCAAAAGAAAAATAAATGCATAAAACTAAAATCAATGAAAACTAGTCTCTGTCTCTTGCTCATGAAAGCTTTCAACAAGTACTATTGGGAAAGTAGCAACTTTGAATGGAGTTTAAACCATGAAATAAAAGGGTACTGTATTCTTTCTCACAATACAATATAATGAAAAATGCAGAGTACCAAAGCAACATTAAATAAATCAAGTTCAAGGCAATACTGAGACAAAATGTAATTTACATTTTGTACTTCAAAAGTTAAAAGAGCATGGAAAACAACAAGTCAACAATTATCATTTCAAAATAAGAGCATTTAAAAAGGGAACTTCAATAATCAAATCCTAAAACACTTTCCTTACACAATAGAAAATAAGCAGTGACTGTTCAAACTTAATGTTAATATGACATTCTGATCTTTACTTTAACTTTTAAGCCTAAGCTCACAAGAAAGATAAAAGTAAGATCAAACTTACCTAGAGCAGGACAGGGATGAATATAATGATTATTGTGATGTTAAGCTGGGCTGGCGCAATCCAATGCAGATATCCGACAGAGGCAAAGTGTACAAACTGAAGAAACTTGGAGGGTTAAATCTTACAACTTTCCTCTGTCGGAGTCCAGTGGCCAAGTGTCCAAACACTTTCTTGGGGATGGTCACTGACCTCTGGACATCTCTTCCTCAATGCGCCGTGATTGGTTGCATAGGCTGCTACCAATCACCCACTCATCACACACCACCAGGCAACCACCTACTCCTAGACTCGCCCTAGTCCGAGGTGGACTAGGTAAACTAGGATTGTTAAACTAGGAGTTTACAAAAAAAAGGGGGCCTACAATTTCATCCCATTACACGCACGCCTGCTTTCTGAATGTCGTCCCGACATAAGTTTAAACAATCACTATACGCATTTCCATGCGCGCAAGCAGTATGCCTAGAAAAATGAAAAAAGAAAGAAAAACAAATCGCTCTTTTTTGCACTAATAATGCCTAACACTGCAGCAATACACGCATCCTTACTATCCTCCGAACCGAACTTTTCCATGAAGGATTTATTAAATTCTGCTTTATCCCTGCCATTCTGGGGTACAAAGGTCGGGGTCCGGAAAATCTGAAATAGTTAAGTAGGTTGTTGTGCCTACAAGCAAAGGGAGTAAGGCCAGGAGAGGCAAAGAGTTGAGCCCATTTTGACCAAAGGAAGGTCAATCCAACTGCAAACATCATAAAGTAGGAGTTGGAGATGGTGCCAAAACTATCCATTGTTTGCTTGCATGCCATCGAGCGAGTACTCATTGCTACCTGTATACTCTTACTGTACATGACATTGCTGAACAGTAGCAAGAGTTTGGCTTTGAATGGCCACGTATCAAAATAACAGCCAAGCTTCTTGGATGACAGAGCTACAAAAAGAGTTGGCTTGTCAGGGGATTGGGCCTCCTGCGGGGGCAGATGGGACAGAGAGAAGGGCATCTTTGGTGGGGCAGTAGGCTGCCACGCTGGCGTCAACGCTGGCTGCGGCGCTGCAAAAAACGCTGGCGATTGATGAGAAATTGCAGGGGGAGGTGCAGGGGGTTGGGAGAAGGGAATGGAAGGGGATGGTTGGGGGAGGAGAGGATTCGGCATGAGGGATGGTGTCGGGGGAAGGATAATCGGAATAGCTGAAGTTGTCCGAAGGACATCAGCAGGAGAGGGGAGGAGAGAAACCATTGGACTAGGGTTGGTGCACGGAGGTGGTGGTTGACGAAGTGATGGCAGAATCCGTGGGTGGCCATCGAGGAAAGGCCTACCATCCAAACAATGGACAGCGTATGCTGCAGTTCCCGAAAAGTGATAATGGCAATATGAATAGTTGCCATAGCTTCTCGAGAACCGCAGGTCACTCAAATGTTGGACTGCACCCACCCCACACAAAAAATGCTGTACCTGCTCTTTGGTGGCATGAAGAGGAATGTTGGTCACTAAGACCACATAGTACTTAAGCCTAGCACAGGACATCGTGATGTCCACTAGGGAAAATTTATCAAATACAAGAGTAACATGGCAAACAGCAAACAATGATCATTATACCTAAAAAGTTATCCTGTGCAACAAAAGTGCACACCAAATGAATAAACACGAAGCAGGTGAAAATTCATAGTGGCAAAATAAAATAAGAAAATACAATGGAGAAAATTGAGCAATACTAGTAAAAAAACAATGTCGAGAAATGATGTGAAAAACAATGTCGAGAAATAATGTGGGCCCCTTCAGTAGCCGGCGAAAGGTGTAGCGTTTGTACACACAATCAAAAATAGAAAAATAAATACAGCGTATCCCCACATCGGGCGCCAATTATGTAACAGGTTCGAATGCGGCTAGCGCACTCTATAATGAGACATAATGAATTTTACAAGGGATACGCTGGTATTTGCTTGTAAAAAATGAAAGGTTGGTTTATTCCGGCTATAAATGAAGGGAAGGGCGATTTAAACGCTGTATTATCATTATATGAGAAAGTTAAAACATATCTCAAATAAAAGAAGAGTAATAGAAAACCTGGCGGGTCTCGACAATAAAATATAAAAGGACAATTTTACAAAATAATACAATTAAACAATGCAAATATAAGAAACGATTGAATGGCCTATCTGTTTAGTTGTGGACGTGACTGGGCGCACCCGGCAAAAATGAAGAATAGCTAGTCGAAACTTTGAAGATGATGACAAGACGATGATAAGATGATACAAGGGGGCGCTGAAGTTGATGATGGGGGACTTGAAGAAGTGGTGCGAAAACAGTTCCTTGTCCTTGATCAGGGGACAGGATTACTGCTTTCGTTGCAATCAGTAACAATGGTGAAGTTGAACAAGTGATGAGTTGATATTTCGCTGTCCTGCTGGCTCTTTGGTATTTTGAATCCGCCTAGAGCAGGACAGGGATGAATATAATGATTATTGTGATGTTAAGCTGGGCTGGCGCAATCCAATGCAGATATCCGACAGAGGCAAAGTGTACAAACTGAAGAAACTTCAGTCCAGTGGCCAAGTGTAAAATTTATCCGATATGCCATTCAAAACTATAAAATACACTAAAATTAAATACTTAATACTAAAACCTAAATAATCCTTTTAACAAGAAACCACTTATCTTTAAAATAAAGTAAGTGTGAATCAATGACTGTGGGAATGTTTATTGTACTGGTCAGTGAAGTCTCTTAATGGGTGTGAAACTGAACACCTTCTTCCCAGACCAGTGCCTAAGGCTGAATGATGGACAGTCAAGGATTAAAGCCAATTAAAGAACACTCCTTGCATAGTTTGTGGTAGGACATTTCATGGAATAATGACTCATTGCTCCATGAAATCAGGATGTTACAATAAACAATGAAAAACACAAGGATTTAAGCTACAATTATATACAAAAGTGATTCTGAAAGACTTTCAAGAAGTCTAAAATAAAAGTGAATGCCAAAGATTAAAAGCAAACAAGAAAGTAAAAATCAAAGATATATCAACATCATAGAGCAAAACTATGAAACTAAAATTCTAGTTTCAGTAAACCAAAAGAAAAATAAATGCATAAAACTAAAATCAATGAAAACTAGTCTCTGTCTCTTGCTCATGAAAGCTTTCAACAAGTACTATTGGGAAAGTAGCAACTTTGAATGGAGTTTAAACCATGAAATAAAAGGGTACTGTATTCTTTCTCACAATACAATATAATGAAAAATGCAGAGTACCAAAGCAACATTAAATAAATCAAGTTCAAGGCAATACTGAGACAAAATGTAATTTACATTTTGTACTTCAAAAGTTAAAAGAGCATGGAAAACAACAAGTCAACAATTATCATTTCAAAATAAGAGCATTTAAAAAGGGAACTTCAATAATCAAATCCTAAAACACTTTCCTTACACAATAGAAAATAAGCAGTGACTGTTCAAACTTAATGTTAATATGACATTCTGATCTTTACTTTAACTTTTAAGCCTAAGCTCACAAGAAAGATAAAAGTAAGATCAAACTTACCTAGAGCAGGACAGGGATGAATATAATGATTATTGTGATGTTAAGCTGGGCTGGCGCAATCCAATGCAGATATCCGACAGAGGCAAAGTGTACAAACTGAAGAAACTTGGAGGGTTAAATCTTACAACTTTCCTCTGTCGGAGTCCAGTGGCCAAGTGTCCAAACACTTTCTTGGGGATGGTCACTGACCTCTGGACATCTCTTCCTCAATGCGCCGTGATTGGTTGCATAGGCTGCTACCAATCACCCACTCATCACACACCACCAGGCAACCACCTACTCCTAGACTCGCCCTAGTCCGAGGTGGACTAGGTAAACTAGGATTGTTAAACTAGGAGTTTACAAAAAAAAGGGGGCCTACAATTTCATCCCATTACACGCACGCCTGCTTTCTGAATGTCGTCCCGACATAAGTTTAAACAATCACTATACGCATTTCCATGCGCGCAAGCAGTATGCCTAGAAAAATGAAAAAAGAAAGAAAAACAAATCGCTCTTTTTTGCACTAATAATGCCTAACACTGCAGCAATACACGCATCCTTACTATCCTCCGAACCGAACTTTTCCATGAAGGATTTATTAAATTCTGCTTTATCCCTGCCATTCTGGGGTACAAAGGTCGGGGTCCGGAAAATCTGAAATAGTTAAGTAGGTTGTTGTGCCTACAAGCAAAGGGAGTAAGGCCAGGAGAGGCAAAGAGTTGAGCCCATTTTGACCAAAGGAAGGTCAATCCAACTGCAAACATCATAAAGTAGGAGTTGGAGATGGTGCCAAAACTATCCATTGTTTGCTTGCATGCCATCGAGCGAGTACTCATTGCTACCTGTATACTCTTACTGTACATGACATTGCTGAACAGTAGCAAGAGTTTGGCTTTGAATGGCCACGTATCAAAATAACAGCCAAGCTTCTTGGATGACAGAGCTACAAAAAGAGTTGGCTTGTCAGGGGATTGGGCCTCCTGCGGGGCAGATGGGACAGAGGAGAAGGGCATCTTTGGTGGGGCAGTAGGCTGCCACGCTGGCGTCAACGCTGGCTGCGGCGCTGCAAAAAACGCTGGCGATTGATGAGAAATTGCAGGGGGAGGTGCAGGGGGTTGGGAGAAGGGAATGGAAGGGGATGGTTGGGGGAGGAGAGGATTCGGCATGAGGGATGGTGTCGGGGGAAGGATAATCGGAATAGCTGAAGTTGTCCGAAGGACATCAGCAGGAGAGGGGAGGAGAGAAACCATTGGACTAGGGTTGGTGCACGGAGGTGGTGGTTGACGAAGTGATGGCAGAATCCGTGGGTGGCCATCGAGGAAAGGCCTACCATCCAAACAATGGACAGCGTATGCTGCAGTTCCCGAAAAGTGATAATGGCAATATGAATAGTTGCCATAGCTTCTCGAGAACCGCAGGTCACTCAAATGTTGGACTGCACCCACCCCACACAAAAAATGCTGTACCTGCTCTTTGGTGGCATGAAGAGGAATGTTGGTCACTAAGACCACATAGTACTTAAGCCTAGCACAGGACATCGTGATGTCCACTAGGGAAAATTTATCAAATACAAGAGTAACATGGCAAACAGCAAACAATGATCATTATACCTAAAAAGTTATCCTGTGCAACAAAAGTGCACACCAAATGAATAAACACGAAGCAGGTGAAAATTCATAGTGGCAAAATAAAATAAGAAAATACAATGGAGAAAATTGAGCAATACTAGTAAAAAAACAATGTCGAGAAATGATGTGAAAAACAATGTCGAGAAATAATGTGGGCCCCTTCAGTAGCCGGCGAAAGGTGTAGCGTTTGTACACACAATCAAAAATAGAAAAATAAATACAGCGTATCCCCACATCGGGCGCCAATTATGTAACAGGTTCGAATGCGGCTAGCGCACTCTATAATGAGACATAATGAATTTTACAAGGGATACGCTGGTATTTGCTTGTAAAAAATGAAAGGTTGGTTTATTCCGGCTATAAATGAAGGGAAGGGCGATTTAAACGCTGTATTATCATTATATGAGAAAGTTAAAACATATCTCAAATAAAAGAAGAGTAATAGAAAACCTGGCGGGTCTCGACAATAAAATATAAAAGGACAATTTTACAAAATAATACAATTAAACAATGCAAATATAAGAAACGATTGAATGGCCTATCTGTTTAGTTGTGGACGTGACTGGGCGCACCCGGCAAAAATGAAGAATAGCTAGTCGAAACTTTGAAGATGATGACAAGACGATGATAAGATGATACAAGGGGGCGCTGAAGTTGATGATGGGGGACTTGAAGAAGTGGTGCGAAAACAGTTCCTTGTCCTTGATCAGGGGACAGGATTACTGCTTTCGTTGCAATCAGTAACAATGGTGAAGTTGAACAAGTGATGAGTTGATATTTCGCTGTCCTGCTGGCTCTTTGGTATTTTGAATCCGCCTAGAGCAGGACAGGGATGAATATAATGATTATTGTGATGTTAAGCTGGGCTGGCGCAATCCAATGCAGATATCCGACAGAGGCAAAGTGTACAAACTGAAGAAACTTCAGTCCAGTGGCCAAGTGTAAAATTTATCCGATATGCCATTCAAAACTATAAAATACACTAAAATTAAATACTTAATACTAAAACCTAAATAATCCTTTTAACAAGAAACCACTTATCTTTAAAATAAAGTAAGTGTGAATCAATGACTGTGGGAATGTTTATTGTACTGGTCAGTGAAGTCTCTTAATGGGTGTGAAACTGAACACCTTCTTCCCAGACCAGTGCCTAAGGCTGAATGATGGACAGTCAAGGATTAAAGCCAATTAAAGAACACTCCTTGCATAGTTTGTGGTAGGACATTTCATGGAATAATGACTCATTGCTCCATGAAATCAGGATGTTACAATAAACAATGAAAAACACAAGGATTTAAGCTACAATTATATACAAAAGTGATTCTGAAAGACTTTCAAGAAGTCTAAAATAAAAGTGAATGCCAAAGATTAAAAGCAAACAAGAAAGTAAAAATCAAAGATATATCAACATCATAGAGCAAAACTATGAAACTAAAATTCTAGTTTCAGTAAACCAAAAGAAAAATAAATGCATAAAACTAAAATCAATGAAAACTAGTCTCTGTCTCTTGCTCATGAAAGCTTTCAACAAGTACTATTGGGAAAGTAGCAACTTTGAATGGAGTTTAAACCATGAAATAAAAGGGTACTGTATTCTTTCTCACAATACAATATAATGAAAAATGCAGAGTACCAAAGCAACATTAAATAAATCAAGTTCAAGGCAATACTGAGACAAAATGTAATTTACATTTTGTACTTCAAAAGTTAAAAGAGCATGGAAAACAACAAGTCAACAATTATCATTTCAAAATAAGAGCATTTAAAAAGGGAACTTCAATAATCAAATCCTAAAACACTTTCCTTACACAATAGAAAATAAGCAGTGACTGTTCAAACTTAATGTTAATATGACATTCTGATCTTTACTTTAACTTTTAAGCCTAAGCTCACAAGAAAGATAAAAGTAAGATCAAACTTACCTAGAGCAGGACAGGGATGAATATAATGATTATTGTGATGTTAAGCTGGGCTGGCGCAATCCAATGCAGATATCCGACAGAGGCAAAGTGTACAAACTGAAGAAACTTGGAGGGTTAAATCTTACAACTTTCCTCTGTCGGAGTCCAGTGGCCAAGTGTCCAAACACTTTCTTGGGGATGGTCACTGACCTCTGGACATCTCTTCCTCAATGCGCCGTGATTGGTTGCATAGGCTGCTACCAATCACCCACTCATCACACACCACCAGGCAACCACCTACTCCTAGACTCGCCCTAGTCCGAGGTGGACTAGGTAAACTAGGATTGTTAAACTAGGAGTTTACAAAAAAAAGGGGGCCTACAATTTCATCCCATTACATATACGTTGTGGGATTACATTGTTGCCCCAATCATTCAGACCTAGTATACCCGAAATGCCCCAAATTGGAAGTCGACAATTACACGGGCACGGTACATCTTGGAGCATTTCATCAATCACTGAAAGATATTGCCCTCCAGTATTTGGTGGACAGAAACTGCCGTGGGTTTCACGGAATTATTCATGAGTCTTGCTCAACTCATGTTTGATATCTGCTCGTTAGAGGTGTGGTGCTCATTTTGTTATGCCGTCTTCCGTCTGCCGTCTTGACTGTGCACAACAAAAATCACATGCAGCTGTTCTAATCATTTTGATCAAAAGGCCCCGGTTTTTCTTAGGAATTGGAGGGGAATTCCCACACTGAGTGATGAAACAAGGAAAATCCCCAGGGCTGACTGATGGAATATGTTGTGTACTCATTTCATTTCATCACTTGTTTCAGACTGGGAAACACGTCTTATCGGTGAGCACTACACTTAGTAGGACGCAAAACACAGGTAAGGCCTTTTTGTTAATTTCCCTGCCCCTCTATGGTTATACGTCCACTGATCAGATACATTAGCAAGTATTAGTACATATTGACGCGGTACTACTCAGTTCAACTCACCTTGAAGTGGCCACCATCATCTACAGTAGTATTGATGAGAAACGTGGCATGGTTTAAGGGGGCTGGCTCGCTTGTTGAGCTACATGTGGTTGTCAGTGTCAGGCCCGTGACTGTAAACACAGGTAGGCCTTTTTGTTCATTTCCTAAGAAATTGATAAATCGTAGACAATTACAAACAAAAAAACATAGACCTATTGCATGCCACGGTGTATTTTGAAATGTTTTTCTTGCGTGCAATGTAGCTGGGGACAATTTCTTACGGATTTTCTTAGTCTTGTTTTATTTTAAATAATGGAAAATATTTTGGGCTTGAATTGATTTAGACTAAATTCAGATTCTGCTGTTAGTGGACTTATAGAACCATTTTTCCGGGTTCATGAACACTATTATTTTAATACGCCTATATAAACAACACCATTTCTGTATGTACTATTTTCAACCAATATACATAGTATTTAGTTACCCTTTAGCTATGGGCTTTGTGCCAGAATAGTTATAACTCGGATGATGTTTCACCTATGCCTCTAATGTGACCTGTCTGTAAGTATATTGATTCATGTCCTCTTTATGGAACTGGCAATGAATAATTTATGCAGTTTAGTCATTGTATTGCTGCGTGAAGGCGGTATGCCCTGGATTAAAGGTATTGTACACATTTGGTAAAAGCTCAAAATCAGTGTCCACATTTTGTGTGATTCAACATTCGCATGAACAAACAAACCTGTGAAAGTTTGCCCTCATTTGGTCATCGAGGTCACGAGAAAAATAGTAAAAAGAGACCTGATGTGTTTTTTCAAACATCGGGTTTTTATCACGCGCGATAAAAACTATTGTTTTACTAATTTCTCAGAAACAATAGCATTTTAGGCAGAAGTATTTTAGGGAACCCTTTCTACCATTACTTACTTTAAATCATGTAAGTTATGTGTGAATCTGTGAACATTTGTGTTTTTCGATCTTACCAATGGTGTACAGGGCATTTAAAAGGTAATGGCACAATTCGGGAAATCCAATCGCCAAAGAAACTACTGAAAACCTAGACACTCAAAAAACACATTACTTCTGGATATTACATATTGCGACGTTCGCCATTGTCTACACATATTTCGAAAGACATTTTGACTAGCCAAGCTGTTTTTGTTGGAAGCTGCTGGTCGGCAAACAGTATAGGTCTGGTTAATGAGTTGTTTTAATGGGATGTAGAAATGCTTTCGATTCTACAAATGCAAGTCTTGATCTATAATCAAAGATAGGGTCATAGTGGTAATGACCCCGAACAGAAATTGTGTAAATTTAGACCGAAAGACTACTTGTTATAAAGATTGGTAATAGTATAGATAGTTCCCAGTAGACGCCATCTTTACGGGCAAAGTGCATTTTGGCTTGCAGATGCGTCAAGCGCTCAACTTATTAACGCAGCCGCGTTGTTCACTGACCAATCCTGCAAAGAGTTTCGTGAAATGCGAGGTGTTGCGCGCCGTTCTCACACAAAACGCACGACTGTTTGTTCTAAACTGCCCGTAAAGATGGCCGATTTACGTCATACTGCAACCTATCTATAGTAAGCATCCTGCGAAATTATTTTGTCTGAGGTGCCCCCGTTGAATACAAAATCGTTAAAAGTATATGTCGACTTTAGGAAATTTCCGTGGTGTCTCTTTTGAATGCTTCCCTCAATAATACAGCCATCAGAAATGCGGTCGTTACCAGCTAGCTGTCCACCTTGCTAAACGTGGAAGGATTCGACGTTCTTCGTAAATTACCTCGACGGTTTTTTCTTTGTTTATCTGTAGGCCTATTCTCAACAAGTAGGCACTGTATTCAACTGAATTTTTCACAGGTGACTTTCATCGTATCTTTATTGACATTTTTGCCTAAGAAACCAAAACGACAACTCTACCTTTAAATGAACACGTTTTTAAAGTGCAGCTTCAAATTTTGATTTAACGGTATGTTCTTTTTCTGTTTGGTTGTAGTCTACATATGCTTTTGTTGTTGTTGTTGTTGTTTGTTTGTTTTTTGCTGATGTTGTTGTTGCTGCTGCTGCAAGGATTGCCCAAGGACACGCGTCGATGTCAGGAGAACTCGAACCCATATATTTAGTGGTTTGATGGGTTTTTTTTCAAGTTAGGAAATGGAGAATCTTGGGGTTAAGGTTGTATTTTGTTGCAATCCCGGATGTATTGATCAATTATTATGTGTATTATCATGATTTGTTTTTATTGACAGAACCGAGATGAAAAATACAGTGGCCTTTCTGATATTAGGCCCATTGGCTGTAGTTTTCCAAAGTAAGTGTTAATATCAGTAAGTGTCAGTATCAGTTGTTATAGAGGACGCCCTTTAGAGGAACATTACAGAATTGTTTTTTCGCTAACAAAACAGTTGCTGGCAGTGTAAGCACTTTATGAAATCCACCATATACATAATCTGACAAACCTGTAGAAGTTTGAGATCGATCGGCCATCTGGGTCACGAGAAAATAGTGAAAAACCGAATACAAACTTGCATGAAATCATATAGATTGAACAAATGAATAAAACGCTCACTGAGCGATAAACTCCAATCGGAAAATTAGTTTATTCATTTCTCATCAAATATGGCATTTCAGACAAAAATATTTCAAGGGATGTTTTCTGCTATCATCATCATAAGACTGTATAAGTTTTATGTAAATCTGTGATCAAAAAGTATATTTTACAAGTGTTTTTCTTACCAATTCTGTAATGTTCCTTTAAGCAACCTGCAGTTACGTCAACTGGGTCCGATGTCATGGCTCTGTTTACCGCGGAATTCTGCGCTTACTATATAGCCCTGTGAAGCACATGCAGGCCGTAAGGTTGCACCCAACCAAACAATCTCCCATAGCATACAGTGCAAAATGCTAAATATTCAAAAATACACGAAAAAAATACTTAGAAGTCTCACAGCTTTTAACAGTAAGAGGGAAAATTATTAATTGACTCTTGAACTTGTTATTCTCTGCTCAATTTTATATGGGGAGTCCCTGGATCCGTCGAGATATTCCCCCTCCAAATAAAACTAGAGCTCAATTGCATTTGTGCACAAATGCCAAGCTGTTTCGCGACGAACATTTTCAAATCACACTACATAACTGTTCATTTAACAATTTATGACAAAAAGGTGCAAAAAATGAAAAAAAATCTTTAAAATCATGTGATGACGTCATCATGACGTCATTTTAAATTTTACAAGAACTTTCCAATATCTAACAACCTACCAAGTTTCAACATGATCGCACTAATACATCGGGAGATATACGACTTCGAAAAAGGCACCTTTAATGCCGCGTCACGTGACCCCCGATGACGTCATTGATCTGAAATTTCACACATGGGATGGCTGCCTGACGGTCAACATAATGTGTAAAAGAATTTGGATTATACAGTGTTCATTTAACAATTTATAACAAAAAGGTGCAAAAAATAAAATAAATCTTAAAAAATCATGTGATGACGTCATCATAACGTCATTTCAAAATTTACAAGAACTTGCTAATATCTAACAACCTCCCAAGTTTCAACACGATCGCTCTTATAAATCGGGAGATATACGACTTCAAAAAAGGCATCTTTAATGCCACGTCACGTGACCCCCGATGACGTCATTGATCTGAAATTTCACACATATGATGGCTGCCTGACGGTCAACATATGTGTCAATTTTGAAGTGATTACTCAAAACTTCCTCACACACATCTTCAAAAAGTCCATTTTGAAGAGTTTTCAACCTGCCGCTAGAGGGCGCTCGTGTGTATCATGACGTCATCGTTGTTTTTTAAAATAGAAACCTTTAAGATGACGTCACGTGACGAGTGATGACGTCATCATGACGAATTTGTTTTAGACACTTCCTTGCACCAATGCCTTTCATCACTGAAAGTTTCATTGCAATAGCTCTTTAGGAACTAGGCAAAAGGCCGCATAGAACGAACGTGCGTTATCTCAATGGCTTTTATTACTGAAACAGACAAATAAAAAAAATAAAAATAATAATAAAAAAAACTTTAACGAAAACAAGAGCTGTTTCGCTGCAAAGCGAAACAGCTAAAAAAAATAATAAAAAAAACTTTAACGAAAACAAGAGCTGTTTCGCTGCGCGCTACGCTGCACGAAACAGCTAAAAAAAACTAGAGCTCAATTGCATTTGTGCACAAATGCCAAGCTGTTTCGCGACGAACATTTTCAAATCACACTACATTACTGTTCATTTAACAATTTGTGACAAAAAGGTGCAAAAATTGAAAAAAAATCTTTAAAATTCATGTAATTACGTCATCATGACGTCATTTCAAAATTTACAAGAACTTGCCAATATCTAACAACCTACACAGTTTCAACTTGATCGCACTAACACATCGGGAGATATATACCTTTAATACCACGTCACGTGACCCCGATGACGTCAATGATCTGAAATTTCATACATGATGGCTGCCTGACGGTCAACATAATGTGTAAAATATTTTGGATTATACAGTGTTCATTCAGCAATTTGAGATAAAAAGTTGCAAAAAATGAAATAAATCATTAAAAAATATGTGATGACGTCATCATGACGTCATTTCAAAATTTACAGGAACTTGCCAATATCTAACAACCTACCAAGTTTCAACATGATCGCACATATAAATCGGGAGATATACGACTTCGTAAAAAGCATCTTTAATGCCACGTCACGTGACCCCCGATGACGTCATTGATCTGAAATTTCACACATAGGATGGCTGCCTGACGGTCAACATATGAGTCATTTTTGAAGTGATTACACAAAACTTCGCCACACACATCTTCAAAAAGTCCATTTTGAACAGTTTTCAACCTGCCGCTAGAGGGCGCTCGTGTGTATCATGACGTCATCGTTGTTTTTTTTTAAATGCACATCCTTGCCAGACACTAACATCGTTGAAAGCATGTTCATAACATTTAGGACTTTTGATTTACAAGGCACTTCCGGTTTCGACCGGAAGTAGAGGTCATATGAGGTCACGCACACTGAATAAAATAAAGACCTTATTTATCCCTATACAATCCCTGAAACAGAAACCTACGGTCTCTTGAAGCTGATTTGATACGGATTTTCAAGTGTTTAAAATATAAACCTTTAAGCTGACGTCACGTGAGAGGTGATGACGTCATCATGACGAATTTCTTTTAGGCACTTCCTTGCACCAATGCCAATCATCATTAAAAGTTTCATTGCAATTGCTCTTTAGGAACTATACAAAAGGCCGCTTAGAACGAACGTGCGTTATGTCAATGACTAAAATGACTGAAACACACAAACTAAAAAAACAATAATACAAAAACTTTAACGAAAACAAGAGCTGTTTCGCAGCGCGCTACGCTGCACGAAACAGCTAAAAATAATTAAAAAAAACTTTAACAAAAACAAGAGCTGTTTCGCTGCGCTGCGAAACAGCGAACAATAATACAAAAACTCTAACGAAAACAAGAGCTGTTTCGCTGCAAAGCGAAACAGCTAACAATAATACAAAAACTCTAACGAAAACAAGAGCTGTTTCGCTGCAAAGCGAAACAGCTAAAAACACCCCTACACAGGTGTAATTTTCAAAACGTCCGAGCACCTCTCAGCAAATAGGACCATTTATTTCAGGGCCCATGTCATCCAAAATACCTCAAGGTGGAAGTCAACAAACCCCAGGTCACAATTGGGCAGCATTTTTACACTAAAACACTTCCTGTGGGCTCTCAAATCTGTCTAATATAGAATATTTTGAGGGCCTACAAAAAAATAAATGAGCTCGACGCTCTGTTTTCTCCTGTTTGGTAGGGTACACCCGTAATCGCAGAATTCTGCGGTAAGCAGAGCCATGAAACTCAGACCCTGGTGGTTTTATCTTTCTCGTCAACCTTTCCACATCGTTGGAGGAGTCCTGCTTAGTTAGGGCATCACTTGATAGAGTAGAATTCCTCGTAATCTCAAAACGAACGTTTTTTTTTAATTCCTCAAGGTATCTTTTTATTTAACCAGTAAACAGGAGTGTAATTTCCACGAACCATGACGACTGCCGGGTTGACCTCAATGACCCCCTTGTGCTACGTCACTTTGCAAACATTTCTGTTTATCAGTAATGATAATGGTTTACTTTCTATTTACTCGAATAAAAAACTGTTCTGTCGACACCTCCCCAATCCCCCCCCCCTCCCAGTTACACCACTGGTGTCCAACCCCAATGTAGCACATGCTGACATGTTTCCATATTTCCATTGTCTTAACCACATCGTACACACTGCTCATATAGACCTTTCCATTGTTGATAAACAAACCGCGCTGGTTGGCATGGCCGGCCGATTGTTAGCAAAACAATCAATCGTGTTAAAAGAAAATGTGACCAAATTCGACATTTTCTGTAAAGATTCATGAGCTGAAATAGCTCTTATGATTGGTTGATTTGTTTCCAACAAATTCAACATAATTTAAAATATTTGTGTAACATCGCTGAAAACTATGGCTATCTGTTTTTTATTTGCATTTATGGCTTTCTATATTTTTCGAACCTCGGTTGGCAAAAACTCGGGCTGTGACGTTGCAATAGAAAGGTCTATAGCATTATATCCTAAGCTGGACCATGCCACACAGTCTAGGGGGGGGGGCGCTGTCAGTCAACATGGGACAGTGATTTAGTTCGAAAGTGGCCGGATAAAACTCTGCCAGCATCCTTTTTCTACAAAATAAGTATGGAAATTGTCAATGGTAGATTACACCATTCCTTGCTCTATGATAAAACCCAATTGTAATACTTATTATTAGTTAAGCAAACAAATAAGCTTAAATTAACCCAGGCACCACGTGGACACGTAAACAACACACGTAGATAAATAACAAACAAACAAACACCCCAACAAACAAAAACAAACAAACAAACACCCCCAACAAACAAAAACAAACAAACAAACACCCCCAACAAACAAAAACAAACAAACAATCCAACAAACAAACAAACAGGTCCCTCACTGCAGGGTTTTAAGAACCCTGACTTACTGACTCAGGCTGTGATGTGTGGCACATTTTGCCAACGTGTGTTTGTTGGTGTTTGAATTTATATCAACCAGTTGCAGCGACCTCACTGTCAATCGACTCGGCGGGAGGGCACGAAGGAGATGAGATCAACATCCACTGCAACATGAGAAATCACGATGGGCAGGCGGAGTTTTTCCGTTACATCGACGGGGAAAGGGAGTTCATCTCCACTGCCGATGGCTCAAACTACGCAGTGTACCGGTGTGATAAGACAAGCGGTGATGGTGTGCCCGGGGAAGACTCCGTGCTGACCATCAGAAACGCTTCGGTCGCGGACAGCGGGACGTACGGGTGCGTCCCTAAAGCCAGCATTGACCAGTTCGAATGGGGAGTGAGTGAGACGACCAACATCACGGTCAGATCAGGTGAGGTTAATAACGGGCACAAGAGACTTTAAGGAAGTAGACAACTTTGAGTTCTTCGCTCCCCCCTCTCGCTCTCGCTCTCCTCTTTGAGCCAATTATTTTCATAACGAGGTAGAAGGTTAAATAGTCGGTTCCATTTATAAATCGAAATAAATTTACCAACAGTAATTGTTCTTGGTGTTATTGTATACGGTCACATTTAAGTATTATTTTAGTATTTTTTAAGTATTATGTCGTTGTAATGCAAATTCTTGTTTTCCTGCAGCATGCTCAGACCACACAAATCAGACAGACCCCAGCAAAGGTAAGTAAAGTAAATTTAATGAAAATCTACAGCGATCCGTTGGCAAAATCCACGCTGCACCCCCCCCCCCATCTTGCAAACACACACTGAACATGTTCCTCTGAAGTTTGTGATTATTAATCTATTTATTTTATTTTATTAAAAAAAATATATAAATGTGTAATTTCTGGCGACCCTTCGTTTGGTTTTTAAAAGCTCGGTAGAGAGATGGGGGGGGGGGGCAAACTTGCTACATTGATAGCAATGGTCATTGTCTGCACTGATCTTTTGTTGCATCTAAAGAGTTGCCGACTAAAATGGCGTCCATGGCATAATTCTGCTTCACATTTCAGCCCGGGTTTCACATCATGCGCCTGCGTCGCTGTATACATTATTCGGTCCATATACTATACACGGGTGGGATTCAAACACACGACTCATGCACTCCCGCTACCGGCCACCAAGCTTGCAGGGTGACAAGAGGTCAGTTCGAACCCTGTATTGGCATGTAGCAGCGTGTACCCATAGGAAATCACCGAGTACACGGTGCTTCATCAGACGTCGGTGTCAGGTAGCACAAAATATAAGACTCTTTATCCCTAACGCAATCGGTATACGTTAACTAGCTGCACATTGTGGGTCAACTTGCATGTTTTTTGGTAACTGGGGCTGCATACTCCTAAGGGGTTGAAATGAAATTATGTCTGGAGTAATACCGAGGCCCAGCAATGAATTACACTTTAATTAAAATGAAACTTCGAAAAAATATATCAGGGCCCAATTTCATAGAGCTAGCTTTGTAGCACAAAAAAGTAGCTAAGCACAGTAAAATTATGATTTCCATGTCACATGTACCATCTGTGACTGGTATCCTGCTCCTTTTTTGCTAAGCAGTTTTAAATTTGGGCCAGGGTAATCGAGTTGGACAGTCTACGAGCCTTGCATTTTATTGTACTAAAAACCAGCATTTTATTTCAGAACAAGATCGGGGCAAACAAGTGGGAACGGACGGGGACGTTCGGCAGGTCTCCTCAGTAGTGTATGTTTTAGCCATTTTGTTGGTGCTGGCCCTTGTAGCATTGTGTGTTGCATTGTTATTTCTGTACCGTGGACGTCAGAATAGGGGCACAAGGTTTGTTCACATTAGTAGTTTTGTTATTAAATTTGCACCTCCAATTCAAGAGTGTTTTAACGCTACGAAGTGTGGACTTGAAAACAAAAGAGGCCCACGTAATGTAGGGACTTGAAACACTATGTGGACTTGCACACGTCCACACTGGTTTTTTTTTTTTTTTTTTTTTTTTTTTTTTTTTTTTTACAGTGTTCATGAATATGATTTTCCATAAAGTGTACAGAACAAAAGAATTTCCACAGAGTGACTGCAACACAGAGCTTTGTGTCTCGTCGTGTGTAAAACATTATGCATGTGCCCAGTTTGAACATCTGGTAAATAATGGAAACATTACACAGATAGTGTCTGCTGCCACTGTGGGTGGAAAAAAGCTCGACAACTATATAGCAGCAGTCATTTTGAATAGACAGGGATTTGGCACATCCCAATGCGTTTGCATTTTCGAACAGAAACAATATAGGTTTTCCAGGCGAATTTCAACAGAAACTCATTCAGTTTAACAGTCGGATCATTTAGTTTCGTTTGAAAATGAATGCTGTGTTGCATCAGCATTCGGCTGTCAAAAGGAGTAATTTAGTTTCAACAGTTTAGCATTCACTGGTCAAATATGATGATTCAAATTCATCAGGTCGCAAAGATCGTTCAATTTCGCAAAAGCCAAGAACAGCAAGAGGCATGGCCAACCACTCAATTTCATCTCTTGTAAATATAGGTAATAGAAATTCAACTGAACACTTGTGAAAACGTATTCTTGAATGTCTGTAAATGAAATAGAATTACTGAAACGAACATGGGTAAGAAGGACGAAATTGTGTGTGCACAAAAGTTTTAGTAGCTAAAAGGAAACCCTAAAATGATTTAGGGAAACATGCGTTAATTTGAATGAGTGATATTGATGAAGATTTTATTTTTGCTGAAATTGACCCGTCCAAGAACCTTTAATGAAAATAATTAATAGGCTAGTAAAGCACGTTAACCCGCAGGTCGTTGGTTCAAGTTCCGCTCCGGAAAAGTTTTACTTGTTCAATCCCAAATTATTTAAAATTTGCCCAGTCAGTTTCCCTTGTGGTTTACCACTTGATAAACATAAACTAAAATAAGAACATGAACTTTTCGTACGTACATGACTTTAAACTACATATTTTTTAAGAGCACTGCAGTCTGAAGTGTTTTCACTTGTTCTTGTTCTTGCTCTTGGTTCTTGGTTCTTGTTATTGATTCTTGTTCTTGGTTCTGGTTGTTGTTCTTGGTTCTTCTTCTTCTTCTTCTTCTTCTTCTTGCTGTTGTTTTACAACTTTTATGCAATGTTTTTTAAAGGGATGGAGAGAATGCCCAACCACTAAATGATAGGCAGTAGGACTGTATGCCACCCCGTCAGTGACACCTACCCACAGTATGTTGAGATTCCTGGATCCTCTTGGTGTGATGACGTATTGGAGCTGGTACTGCAATGCAAACGATGATGAGAACGAAAAGTGGCCGTCTGCTTTCCTCATTTGAGAACAGCAGAACAATGGATCGAACGTTTTGACAACAGCTGATGAGCGCCTTTCTGCTTTTTGGATACAGGTAAAGCAGATTTTACTCAGGCGGCCAAAACAGTGGCCATTTGCTTTTCTGCTTTCAGCAGACCGTGAACCCAAGTGGCTAACTGTAAAAGGAGACGGAATACGTAAAGGTCTAACCTGTACATGTTTTGTGTAACGAAAGGTACCGATGTTTCCCGGAAAGTATTTTGGATGTTTTCCTTCGAGATGCCGACCAGCTGCAAATCCTATTCACGCTCTGTGTTCAGGGTTGTTGATGCCCGCGTTGACGTCACATTTTGACGTCTTATTTTAAAAGCCACTTTTCGTCCTCTATAGAGCAAGGAACAGAACAACCAAACTTTCGTCAGACTCTACCTGCGCTAAACGTCGCACTTTTGCCGTGTCGAACTCAAATAATTAGAAAAATGATGAATTAAATTCGATAAAAGAGCGACGTTTAGCGCAAAACTTTTTATTTAAATTCGACACTGCCGAGTGGCACGGCAATCTCTGCCGTGTAGGCAGTTGCACGACGTGGTGACAAACGTCGCGCTTTTGCCGCTCTTTTGCCGTGCGAAAATCATTTAAGTTCGACACGGCAAAAGTGCGACGTTTAGCGCAGGCCTAATATACTAACAGGCTAGCAAGTTTATTGACCCCGGGCTTGCACAGCTCGGTACACACTTAAAACGCGTTTAGTCAATATTAATGGAGATCAATGGTCTATCCTATATCCGCTATTTTGGGAGTCAAAATGTACGCAAAGGAATTTACTACCAAAATGATGGAAATGGTAGACGAGCATGTTGCGGAGGTGTTCTGCAGGGAGTCAATAATGAAAATGATTTTTAATTTGTATTTATAAGAATCAACAACAAAAAAGTAAATATTTATAGGCCTACTTAATATCAAAGTTTTTTTAATGTGTTTTTATTGAAAGTTGTGCAGAATTGTCCACAAATCAAACATGTCCATGACCGCTTTTGTGGGTAAAAACCCTCAAACGAGGCACGTTGACAGCACAAGCCTCCATCAATCATCCGTGCGGTGAACAAGAAATTGGTGTGGACAATGGTGAACTTAGAATAACCAAACAGCAACAGAAAAAAGGGAGGGGAGGCTGTGATCGACTTGTGTCAAAATAATATGCACGCGCACAATTCTATTAGTTTGTCTTCCCTAACGAAATAAACGAACTGTACTGTTAACTTGCATAAAACTTCTTTTGAGTTAGACCTAAGTACTAGCCTGATGATGTCGCATTTTGTTTACTACTTTGCACAAGAATGGAAAACCACGGTGTCTGGGTTCAACCCAGGAACAGCCCTTTAAGCAACACCGTGAACAAACCGTGACGTTATCTGTACGTGGGGCAAAACTGTTAGTGCGGTTAAGGGGATGGGCGCACCCTGTCATTTTTCTCCGACTGATATTTTCTTCTTTTTGTTAAGACAACAAACGTACGGAAAAGAGACACCAGTTACAGGTTTTTTTTTAAGGAAAAGGGAGCAACTGAAAAATGTCAGATCCGCAAAGCCTCCAAGTGCACCACTGAGCATCTATGTTTGGTGTTGCCGTCAGAATCTACGCACACGCTTACACCATTGTACTGTTTCCAATTACAGTTCGTTTATAATGTATTACTACGTATTTTTTAAGGGGTTGACACAACCCTTTCAAAATGGTCTGAACCATCAGAGAAGAAAGAGCCTGTAGACTCAATAAAACAAATTCAAACCCGTCCGTCAAGCCATATGGAAGCCATATTGCGAGCACATGATCGCTTTCAGCCAGGAGCGGCCACTGATCAGCCTAAGAGATTGGTTTGCCATTCTTGTGAGAATTCTTTAAAGGGGCGGTCATTGATGGAATTTGTTCAGTCAAAAGTCAATCCCGGATAATTGACATTTTCCATGCTATATTTGGCTACGTCATAATAGGGAGCTTGGAATTTTTGCAAATTTTTTACCGATTGTTTGCCCAAGCGAACAAACGTTGTTTACAAACGGCCTGTAAATATTAAATAGGGCTTCATTTGGCATGTCCGTGTGATCGATGTGTATATACATAAACAGTATTATATAATACCACACTTATAGATCCTTGTCACTTGATAGATGGAACACACCTCACGTGTCATACTTTCTTTAGCCATACTGTTTCGGCAGTCCAAAACTTAATAAGGGGGTCCTATATTGAAAAATGTAGGATGCTTTGGAAGTATCGCAGCTGCGCTTCGCGCGCACTAATAGATTTGTACATTGAGTACCGTATGGATTTATTGCGTTACGCGTTATTAGCGCGTAAGCTTGCGCTCCAACACGCGTATGGCTGAGAACGCCGAACGCGCTGTAGCCACATTTATTTGAACCGGTCTTGAACAGCTCCAGCTGTGTCTTTATCAGCCGTTTAACACCTTTTTGTCAAATAAATTTGGAAATTTGTGTTATTTATTGATGAAATAAATCATGAATTATATGCAAAACCTCGAAATAACAAGGATCTATATGCGAGGTATATAAAACAAACAGGATATGTCCTAATTAATAAAATAATAACAGAATACAATCACTCGTTTAAATCTGAATTGTTCAATTTTTTACGAGCCGAACGTGATCATATATTTTTTTAAATTGTACTTATGGGCATCTGATATTTGTATATTTTGGGAGTATTGTTTATTTTAGGGTTGTCAAAGTTTGATCGCCACGAGGGAATTTCTTAACAATTATTGCGGTATACATTGCACTCGTGACGTGAACGTGCTAGCGACTTTGACAATGCTAAAAGTATCCATGTCAAATGTAAAACATGGGAAGTGTAAAAAAATATTGTTTTGGGTGGGTCTTTTTTTTGGGGGGGGGGAATTGGTAATGTTCTCCTCAGACTTTGCTGTGGCGAACACCGGGATTTAATTATTGTTAAACGAACATTACAGAATTGGTTTTTGCTAACAAAACAGTTGCTGGCAGTGTAAGCACTTTATGTAATCCACCATATACATAAACTGACAAACCTGTAGAAGTTTGAGATCGATCGGCCATCCGGGTCACGAGAAAATAGTGAAAAAGCAATTACACATTTGCATGAAATCATAGAGATTCAACAAATGAATAAAACGCTCACTGAGCGATAAACTCCAATCGGAAAATTAGTTTATTCGTTTCTCATCAAATATGGCATTTCAGACAGAAATATTTCTAGGGATGTTTTCTACTATCATCATCATTAGACCGCGTGTAAGTTTTATGTAAATCTGTGATAAAAAGTATATTTTACAATTTTTTTTCTTACCAATTCTGTAATGTTCCTTTAAACGAAAGTCAGCTTTCGTTTTATCACCGAAACGGTCTTGCGAGAAAATTATTCTTTTAACGTGTAGTAACGGGCCTCTGGTAACAGATGTGACTTTGTACCTTTACAAATGCATTTTACTATCTTAAATTGACCTTACTTTAATATATAAATATATATATATATATGTAGGACTACAATAATGATTGTAACACTGCAAATAATATGCAATCGTCTTTTTGTAGATATTTGAAACCTTAGTTGTTTAATCTTATGATTTTAACAGCATAAAATCTTCCTACTTCTGGTTATCAATGTACTCCACAACCAAACGCCACTTTTTTTAGTCCGTTTTCCATTGATCATCATACAACCCCCCCCCCCCCCCTCCCTGCAAAGACATCATGTCTGCTCCAATCCCGAGTCTTTTCATTTTCTATGCCACGGTGCCTAAAGCTGGTGACAGAACTTTACAATAGCTGCCTTGAACCTCACAGTGAAACTGTTTGCCTCATCCATAAGAAGTCTGTAGAGATATTTATTTTTCGATTGGGGCCGTAATGTTTTCATAAGAAATCGACATTTGTTTATGTTTTTAAATAATTATTGTTTTAACCCACCAACCCAACCAACCCACTCAAATGTTTGACTGGACTATAGCCATATTAACTCCACCCTACCCTGTTCCATTGTAAGCCACGCCCACCTCACACAGACTGGATCCAAAGATTTCCAGAGCCCCATATGAATGAAATAGATAGTTCCCAGTAGACGCCATCTTTACGGGCAAAGTGCATTTTGGCTTGCAGATGCGTCAAGCGCTCAACTTATTAACGCAGCCGCGTTGTTCACTAACCAATCCTGCAGTGAATTTTGTAAAATGTGCGCGTGCTGCACGCCGTTTTCACACGAAACGCATGACTGTTTGTTCCAAACTGCCCGT
Organism: Pycnopodia helianthoides; assembly: GCA_032158295.1. Taxonomy (NCBI): domain Eukaryota; kingdom Metazoa; phylum Echinodermata; class Asteroidea; order Forcipulatida; family Asteriidae; genus Pycnopodia; species Pycnopodia helianthoides. The sequence goes on along the minus strand of CM063250.1, from coordinate 18,283,595 downwards.
TAAGATGGCCGATTTACGTCATACTGCAACCTATCTATTATGTAAATTGAACATCGCGAGTGCGCGCACTCTCCCTATCTGGGCCCAATTTCATAGAGCTGCTAAGCACAACAATTTGCTTAGCATGAAATTTCTTCATTGATAAAAACAGGATTTCCAAACAAATTTCCACATGATTTTCAGGATAAGCAAACGACAGCTGATTACTAGTAACAAGCAATATGCAACACATGGAAATTTGGTTGGTAACCCTATTTTTATCGAGGAAGAAATTTCATGTTAAGCAAATTGTTGTGCTTAGCAGCTCTATGAAATTGGGCCCAGGTTGGCAAAATGAGCTTTTGTACGTCCTTAAAAGACTCAAAGTTCTCTCAGGACATTATAAGTTTCTGTCATAAGAAGTGCCATTGGACGATGAAATGGGTGTTTTAAAATGTATGCCACTTTTGGGGCCGAAAGTAGCGTAAAATGTGGGCGTGGAGCAGATGTGCACACGTGTGACGTAATGACTAATCATCAGGGTATACACCGAAGAACAAAGAAGTGCCTGAAATAAAGCATTGCTCTCCATCCAAGCTCAGGAGTTGCCAATGACTTTTTTCACAGGCTTCCAACTTGCAACTTTGTAGTTGAAACAATAAATGAAATTAGAAAGAAAGAAAAAAGGAAAACAAAACTTATTTTATTTTAATTGAAAACTGAGTTTCAATTTTCAGAAAAATATTTTTTGACCCCCTACCGAATTAGAAAAATGATTGACACCTTAGATGAATGTTATTTAATCATCACTATTTTAAGCGGTGTGATGTAGCTCATAGTAGTTAGAGCGTGTAAATTTATAAATTACAAAGTTTTGTTATGATGATGATTTAATTTTTTTAATTGAATGGAAATATTGAACATATGTAATAATTATAACAAAAATTGCAAGTTGTTGGTTCGTGGTAAAATAAACTATACTGCAGTAAGAAAAAAGTAGTTTTCAATAAAGATAAAATATCATCTGGCATCTGTGGAAATTTACACAGGTGTGAATATTTCAAAGGGCCCAAGTATGGAACATTGGGGAACAGTGAATAATAGACAGGCCCAATTATGGTAGGAACAGTGAATAATAAGAGGGGCCCAAGTATGGAACATTGTGGAACTCTGAATAATTAGAGGAACCCAGTATGGAACATTAGCTTCGAAATGGGAAGTATGAAAATGTAGTTAATTGTTGGAGATTCGACTTTAACCACCTTATCCCAACCCCTCCAACATTATCCGTCGTGTAAATGAAAATCGAGTTTCACAATTTTGGGGTCGGTAGTTTGAATTTGAAATCTGATGAATACAAGCGCAGAATTCAGAACTCTCTGAAAAAAAGGGACACTCAAAAAGAACTCCCCAAACACAATAATTACTGTCAATAACTTCTCCTTTTAAATATGTATATATATTTGTTATCAAGTTTATAATAAATAAAGTAAATTTACATGAAACTCCCTTATTTTACCTTGGATGTTGCCTTCTTTAGTTTGATGAATCCGCGTCGAAAGCACAATACCATGCCAGATATTTGGCAGAGCACAGAGGGTGTGTGTGTGTCCCCCCCCCCCCCCACCTCGTCCCCCAACCCCACCCAAATGTACCCACACTTTAACACACTCTTTTCCTCTTGCAAAAAAGGGAAACTCCCCAAAAAGGGAAAAAATGTATATATACAAACAACTTTTAAAAACAAATAAACAAAAAACTTTAAAGTTTCTGTTGATTTACCCTCCAACTGTAACCGTTGTGAGAGAAAAAAAACAGAAAGGGGAAGCCCCGCAAAATTGCCCAACGTGCCTGAACTTGAACTGTACTCCTGGCAATTGCCTAATCCGTTGTTGTTATTTATAGGGCAATCCCATTCAGATGCAGGCAAGAACCACTTGTTGTTTTTACCGCTGAATACAGACGGATCATTCACTGGTTTTAAAGGCACAGTACAGGTTTGGTAACTGGAGCCTACTGCTTGTGTTAATCCTATGTAAATGTAGGTACATACAATAAAACTAACCTGTGAAAATTTCACTTCAAAAGGTGGTCGCGTTTTTGAGATATCACAGCAAAAACTGGAGCGAAAAGTTCCACGCAGGAAGAATGTTCCCCATAAGAGTACACAGTCTGAGGAGCGTTTCTGACGGAAATAAAAAAGGGGAATAAAAAAGTGATATATTTTCCGTAGTACTTCGAAGTTAAAAGTTTCTCAAAATTCATTGCTGCTGTCCTTCTTACCAAGTAAGTATTTATTGCCATACATTTCCAGAGTCATATACAGTAATGGAGATAGTGGGCAGCCTTGTCGAATTTCTCTAGTAATCTGTATTGGTGAGCCAATAAAATTGTTCATTATAACACTACTGTTAGGTTGGTTATAGAGTAATTTGATCCATTTGATAAAAATTTGAGGCAAATTCATTGTTCTCATCACACTGAACATGTAATCCCAATTAATTTTATCAAAAGCCTTTTCTTGGTCTATGCTGATCACCGCCGCCTCTAAATGTTCTAAATTGACATAGTCTATTGTATCTCTAATAACCATGAGATTGTCATGAATGTTACGGTTGGGTACACCACATGACTGCTCTTCTCCAATAATAAATGGCATGAATGATTTAAGGCGATTTGTAATACATTTAGACAATATTTTATAGTCAACATTTAAGAGACTAATAGGACGCCAGTTTTTGAGTTCATACCGGCTTCCCGAGTTCTTATAAATAAGTCTGATAAGAGCGGAATTCATAGAATTACCCATAAACCCTTTTTTGAAACAGTCGCTGTAAACCTCAAGAATGTCTTTACCAAGGATAGGCCAAAACGTTTGGTAGAACTCAACCGTAAGGCCATCTTTACCTGGACTTTTGTTCTTATTCATTTGGAAAAGAGCGTTCTTGATCTCTTCTTCAGTAATATTTCTTTCTAAATCTTCCAGGATTTTTTCAGGAATACTCTTAGTTTCAATGTTCGACACTATTTCATCTAAATGGGTTTTGGATATATTCTCAGAACTGAACAAATTGTTATAAAAATCATTAACAACATCAAGCATTTGGACAGGTTTATCAACCAAAATTCCCTCGCGATTAAGGAGTTTATCAATTTTACTGCTTTTGATCTGTTGTTTTTCCAGATTGAGGAAGTATTTGGATGCTTTCTCTCCCTCTTCTTTTTGAACTGTATGAGTTCTGACCTGAGCTCTCTTCCATTCATTGATTTCAAATTGTTTAAGTTGGGTTTCAAGCTCTTTGATATCATCAACATTATTTGTATCATTGTTCCTAATTAAATCTTCATAATGTTGCTGTAATTTCTTGCGGCTTTGCTTTTGAACGCGCGCCTTTTCTTTGCCAAACTCTTGAATGGTTTCTTTAAAACGGAACTTACACATTTCCCACCACTCAGAAAGGGAGTTATAATTCTCTTTTTGAGATCTCAAAAAATTGCAAAGATTTGTGACATGAAACATACATTCAGAATCTTCAAGGAGAGAGTTGTTGCAGAACCATCTGCCTTGACCGTGTGGGGTGTCGATGTCTTCAATTTGAAGACCAATAACTTGGTGATCAGAAAAGCCGCAAGGAGATATAGAGATACACTGTTGATAACATTTGATGAAACAAACAAGTAATCAATTCTATTAGCTTTGTTACAACCTTTATGGAAATTAGTATAGCCATGTTTGTCTGGATGAATAGTACGCCAGGAATCTATGAGATCTTTTTCTTGAAGAACGTTGGTTAATACTATTTTGCTAGCGTCCTTGAGTTGTTTATTATCAAGGTTGCAATTAAAATCTCCACCAATGATACAGTTTTATAAAGCAGTAATTTGATCACTGAAATTATCAAAGAAATGAGTACGCTCCTTGATCTGATTTGAAGCATAAACAGAGGCAATGTAGAATGTATTATCATTCCATACCATTTGAGCTCTGATCCACCTTCCCTCATCATCTGTGATAATGTTGGCGATGTTAAAGGAACACGTTGCCTTCAAATCTCATGAAATTTTACTGTTTGGAGGTGTTCCTTGTACTTACTAAGAGTTGTTCTTGCAACAAAACACCTTTAATGTGTTATAATTAGTGAATGGTAATTAAAAAAAAAAAAAACATTGACCTCTGACCCCCGAGACATGTCCCGCGAAATGTATACGTTTTTCAAGCCGTCAATACGATCGTCGGTGTAATGGGCAATAATGCGCGATGAAGAGCAGTAGGCTGGCGCCGTAGCCTGATGTGGCCTGGTAAACCTATCACATGAACACTAGGTAATATACCATTCTCTACTCGACGACATGTGGGTATAGTAAACACGTCCACACCGCACTGTCAAAATGGATCGGTGGTGGTATGGCCGCGGGGCTTTGCTGCTGCTGGTACGTCCCTGGACGCCCGGACGGACCGAGACGTGGGGACTTGCTACTTAATTATTTAACGTATGTTTTTTCTTTCTTTTTTCATTCATTTATTAACTGGATATTTATTGGAATACAATAAACAGATGATAATCGTAACATTTTTAATAAAATAATTGCTCAGTCGTAGTTCAACAGCTGCGACTGGAAATAAGACCAATAGAATTTGTCCGCCATTTATGGGAGTCAAAATCTTGACTCCCATAAATGGCGGAGCGTTTTGTTTCGCGAAAGTTATCATAAGCGAAGCATTTCTAAGGCACGTTTGTGTGGATCATTATATTCTACTTTTTAAACATCTTTCCGACCGTGCTCATTATACATCAAACGCTTGTTATAGCCCAAAAGCGCCGAACAGCGCCCAACCCGAAGGCAACGTGTTCTTTTAAGATTAACCTGGTTGAAAGTAAGGATAGCTACCCCTCTGCTCTGTCTGTTCCCGTGACTGAAATACATTCTACCTTGCCATTGCTTACTCCATTCTGGTACATCGTTTAAATCGCTGTGTGTCTCCTGCAGAAAAACAAGACTAAATTTTCTACGATATAAATAGTTAAACATGACATTTCTTTTTAGATCGTTTCTTAACCCATTTACATTTAAAGATGCAATTGACAACAAACTCATGAGGTATACAAAATTAATCCAGTTCATGAAAGATAGTTTAGGGAACTTGAACTACTTTACATTTGGTCTTCCTCTTCCCCTTGCTCTCGGCGTATTAGCATGGCTTTGTTGGCTGGTATGGCTTGAATGATCATTTCCCTTATAGGTTTCGGGATTCTGAGCTCGTCCTCTACCCTTTCTGTTTTGAGTCTCTTGTTGGGATAAATCCATGTTCTCTGACTTATCAGCTCGTTTCCAAGACCCTCTTCTCTTTCTGTACCTTTGTACCCCATGACGTATATAGGGTACAAAACCTCCTTTATCCTCATCCGTTTGGTCTTGATTTGAAATGTCGTCCTCCATTTCCGATTCTCTATTTTGACCCCGATCCATTGAGTTTTCACTGTTGCTTGATTGATCTTCCCTTTGTTGCTTGCTGCCATGTTTTTCTTCACCATCACTTGATTTTCTTTTTCTTGATTCTGAAGATTTCTTGAGCGTCTGCTTTCTGGTTTTCGTTTCGAGGAATCCTGTTTTGAGAGCGTCATCCCAAAATGAGGGAGGTTTGGTTGATTGAAAACCAATCAAACAGACGACTGAACTTTAGAATTCTTTTCATTTGTTGGCAGGTCAGCCGTTTGGAATTATTCCTAACTACCCCAGAAGACAAAAAAAAAAAAACACGCGAACAACAAAAATTTGTCTTTTCCCAAAACCGACTTGCTGCCAGTTTTCGTGACAACCTAGTATTTCTGTTATGGGTGGTGTTTGGCATGTACCTGGTGGGAGTTTAGCCCTGACTAGGATGTCTCCCAGGTTTTTAGGGCGGCGGAATGCAACCATGGGGAGCTCAGGGATTGCTGAGCATAACCTGTTAGAGGAGTGAAGTATATTCATATTGTTATTGAGGATTGATGAAAGTTTAGGCAGTTTAGGGTGGAAGGTGGTGACTAGGGCAACTCTCTTGGTCGGGGCTTTTTTTGTTCTCGTGTTGGTCAACAAAGTGTGACGAGGTATGTTGAGGGCTCTGTTGATGGCAAGTTGGACCCTGCGTTCGCTGTGGCCCCTTGAAACAAGGTGTTTCCTTAGGTCGGATGAACGACTTTTGTACAAGGTATCTGTGGAGCAGATACGCCTTATACGTAATGCCTGACTGTAAGCAATTGCCTTCTTACAGTGACTAGGGTGGCAACTGTTGGAGAGAAGATACTGGTGGGTGTCAGTGGGTTTGCTGTATACATCCGTAATAATGCCATTAGGGGATTTAGTTACGGTTACATCTAGAAAGTTCACACTTGTGAGAGAGCATTCAGTAGTGAACTTTATGGTTGGGTGGAATGAGTTTATATGGTCGATAAACTCATCTAAGCTGTCTTGACCACCACACCATATGGAGAAAATATCATCGATAAATCTCCACCAAACTAGTGGGCGGTTGGGGGCAGAGGACAGGAGTCTGTCCTCTAAGTCAGACATGAATAGGTTGGCATATGAGGGTGCCATTTTAGTACCCATTGCGGTACCCTGTACCTGTACAAAATGTCTGTCAGTAAATGAAAAATTGTTCTTAGTGAGAATGTGGCTGATGAGTTCCTTAATCTCTCTCACTGAGGGGCGGGATTGTCTATTGGCCCTGAGAGCAGAGACACAAGCACTCATGCCTTCATTATGGGGTATGTTAGTATACAGTGATGAAACATCCAGAGTAACTAGAATAGCAGAGTCAGGTATTTGATGTTTGACTTCCTCTAGTTTATGGAGGAAGTCTGTGGTATCCTTTATGAAGGACGGGATGCGGGAGACTAAGGGGTTGAGGAAACTATCGACAAACTCAGAAATGCGTTCTGTGGGGCTACCATTACCAGATACAATGGGTCGACCCTGGTTGTTGGGCTTGTGTATCTTGACTTAGCTTTTTACGTTCTTAAACAGACTCGAAGTTCTATCAGGACATTATAAGTTTTTGTCATAAGAAGTGTCATTGGACGATGAAATGGGTGTTTTAAATGTATGCCGCCTTTGGGGCCGAAAGTAGCGTAAAATGTGGGCGTGGAGCAGATGTGCACACGTGTGACGTAATGACTAATCATCAGGGTATACACCGAAGAACAAAGAAGTGCCTGAAATAAAGCATTGCTCTCCATCCAAGCTCAGGAGTTGCCAATGACTTTTTTCACAGGCTTCCAACTTGCAACTTTGTAGTTGAAACAATAAATGAAATTAGAAAGAAAGAAAAAAGGAAAACAAAACTTATTTTTATTTTAATTGAAAACTGAGTTTCAATTTTCAGAAAATTATTTTTTGACCCCCTACCGAATTAGAAAAATGATTGACACCTTAGATGAATGTTATTATAATCATTACTATTTTAAGCGGTGTGATCTAGTTCTAGTAATAAGTGCAAGTAATTTTTATAAATGACTGCAAGTTTTGTTATGATGATGATTTTATTTTATAAATTGAATAATGATTATTAATATGACAAAAACTGCAAGTTGTTGGTTCGTGGTAAAATAAACTATACTGCAGTAAGAAAAAAAGTAGTTTTTAATAAAGATAAAATATCATCTGGCATCTGTGGAAATTTACACAGGTGTGAATATTTCAAAGGGCCCAAGTATGGAACATTGGGGAACAGTGAATAATAAGACAGGCCCAATTATGGTAGGAACAGTGAATAATAAGAGGGCCCAAGTATGGAACATTGTGGAACTCTGAATAATTAGAGGAGCCCAGTATGGAACATAAGCTTCGAAATGGGAAGTATGAAAATGTAGTTAATTGTTGGAGATTCGACTTTAACCACCTTATCCCAACCCCTCCAACATTATCCGTCGTGTAAATGAAAATCGAGATTCACAATTTTGGGGTCGGTAGTTTGAATTTGAAATCTGATGAATACAAGCGCAGAATTCAGAACTCTCTGAAAAAAGGGACACTCAAAAAGAACTCCCCAAAAACAATAATTACTGTCAATAACTTCTCCTTTTAAATATGTATATATATATTTGTTATCAAGTTTATAATAAATAAAGTAAATTTACATGAAACTCCCTTATTTTACCTTGGATGTTGCCTTCTTTAGTTTGATGAATCCGCGTCGAAAGCACAATACCATGCCAGATATTTGGCAGAGCACAGAGGGTGTGTGTGTGGTCCCCCCCCCCACCTCGTCCCCCACCCCCACCCAAATGTACCCACACTTTAACACACTATTTTCCTCTTGCAAAAAAGGTAAACTCCCCCAGAAAGGAAAAAATGTATATATATACAAACAACTTTTAAAAACAAACAAACAAAAATCTTTGAAGAATTCCTGAAATTCCAAGAGCACAATGCAGACACAACACAGAGGGGGTTCACCACATAACGAAGTACCAATTGTAAGAACATGACTCAATATGGTACTGCGGAACGAAATATAGGTGCCAAAATAGGTGCCTCGCTTGAGGGCACAAACCACAGTCAATCTCACAGTCAATGGGCTTCAGAAGACCATTTCAAATTGTAAGTGGTATTGCGCTACTATACGTGTCAAAACCACGCGCAAATTAGCTTCATGCATGACATGGGTGAGTTGTAAACCTTTGTCAGCTGTATTACTTCAAGATTTGAAGGTCATGGCTGTCTAGGGGTCGTTGAAGAATGGTTCAACATTGTGCCCTGAAGTTGTTGAATGTCAACATTTGGCACTTCGGGTGCACTTATAATCCTTGAAAATTAACCCTATTTAGCTCACTGTAGAACCACCACAATAGACGACTCACTCTCAAAGGAAAGCAACCTGTGCCCAAAGCTGTTTGCCAACATCGCAATACTTTCCACGTTCATCAAGACGTAACAAGTTTTGACAGAAAATATGATAGTATATGAAACTGAAATTGTGCACTCTTATTTGTTTAAGCTGTTCGAATAGTATGCTAAATTCAAGACCAACTATTAGTCATAATTTTCCATCAGCCTGTGTTTGGTTTGCTGTCTTTAATTCAGCAATTTAATTCTATGTCTGAAGTTTGACCATGTAAGGAATTGCACTATTAGCATGTCGCTGGGTATGTACATTAGGAGTTGTAAAAAAAATGTGAGTTACGTTAGTGAACGGCCATTATTATCTCCTCTTGTTTTAGGAAGCCACTCTCGAAATACATTACTGCTCGTTAGAGAATTGGCAAATTTAAGACAAATATGTTGACGGCGTTGCTGGAGGTATTGTAGTTTCAAAAATGAAGGGCATGATGGTATGAATCGTAATCATTAGCTAAAATAATCCTACAAGCTCTTTTTTGAATGCGTTCCAGTGAATTGTGTTATTTAGTAGTGAGACCAGGATGCCAGACGGGGACTGCATATTCTAAAAGTGGTCGAATGAAACCAACATAAATGGTGACGAGGTCTTTGATTGCTAGCACTTTTAAGGGTAGTTAACATAAATAACCGTCCACTGGCTTTACAGATAATGTCATTGATAGAGTGTCCCATTTAAGATTATTAGCCACCTTAATACCAAGTATTTTGCAGACTTCACTTGTTTGAAGTTCTTGACCCGACAATTGAAGTGATTTGGTTGTCTGAGTATATTTTAATATTATCATTTAGCACTTGATTTTTGTTTATCTACCTCAGTAAACCCTGTGGTGTAAATCTACAGTCTCTGTTGATTTGCCCACCTATACTAAACTTTGTAACCGTTGTGAGAAAAAAAAAACAGAAATGGGAAGCCCCGCAAAATTGCCCTACGTGCCTGAACTGGAACTGTACTCCTGGCAATTGCCTAATCCGTTGTTGTTATGTATAGGGCAATCCCATTCAGATGCAGGCAAGAACCACTTGTTGTTTTTACCGTGAATACAGACGGAGCATTCACTGGTTTTAAAGGCACAGTACAGGTTTGGTAACTGGAGCCTACTGCTTGTGTTAATCCTATGTAAATGTAGGTACATAAATAAAACTAACCTGTGAAAATTTCACTTCAAAAGGTGGTCGCGTTTTTGAGATATCACAGCAAAAACTGGAGCGAAAAGTTCCACGCAGGAAGAATGTTCCCCATAAGAGTACACAGTCTGAGGAGCGTTTCTGACGGAAACGCTTCTCAGATTCAAATTTGGGGAATAAAAAAGTGATATATTTTCCGAAGTACTTCGAAGTTAAAAGTTTCTCAAAATTCATTGCTGCTGTCCTTCTTACCAAGTAAGTATTTATTGCCATAAATTTCCAGAGTCATTACCAAACGTGTACTGTGCCCTTAAAACACCGCTGAAACATATCACTTTAATCATGCTTTAATCAACATTGGCCGGCTTCTATTAATATAGGACTGGACTTCAACAACTTTTGCAGCAGAAACACAGATAAACTACCCGCGGGGTTCAGTGGTTCAATTCCATATACGATTCGATGAACAGACCTCATGACTTGTCATCAAAATACGTTACCAAATAGTGTTCCAGTAAACAAAATACAAAACAATTCGGAGTTTTTTTGTTTAGTACGTAGTTCATTTACTAGAAAAATCGAGTAAAGATTCGTTATAATGTGATTTTATAAAGTCTTTCACTGATGTCATGTTTATAAAATAAAATCTTAAAGGCCATCATTGATGGGGGTCGTTCGTTTTCTTTCGGTAAGTAATTCATTTACTAGAAAAATCGAGTTAAGATTTGTGTTAATGTATAACTAATTTTTTTCTAATGTCTTTTACTGATGTCATGTGTATAAAATAAAATCTTAAAAAACCAGCATTGATGGGGTCGGGTTATAATATAACTAATTATGCACTGCATTGCGTATTACATTCAAATGCTCACATGTACATGTATGTCATGTTCACTATACTTGATACTGCTACATTCTAGTTACTACGCATCCACACAAATCGTGGGTGACCTCAATTTATCACTGACTGACAGGTCGATTTCGCTACCTTGCACAAAACTACACATACATTTTATTCGATGTTGTTTAATGTTTTTATACGTTGTTGATATTCGAAGCCGCTCGGGCAAATTGTTTGTAAACAAACGAAACGATCATACACCCTCAGGCATGTCCGTCGCCCACAAGTCACGTGCAAGACCCGTGCCAGATGATTTCCTTCCTGCAGAGGCGTTGTACTAAACCTCACTTCATCAAACCGCAGAACTCATTTTATGATGTGACCTAGTTTAACCATTTGAGGTTGATTGCAATAACAGTAGTTCATTTAGGTGTTAACTGAATATAAATAAATAAACAACTGTAGACCTACTATAAGTTCATGGTCATATCTGATGTGTAATGTGATGGTATTGACAATTGTCAATAGACAGTCTGGAGAATTCCCAGGCTGTGCTATAACATTGGCTAAAGATTGTACATCTTGTTGAATCCGTTTTTTTTTTTTTTTAACTGGAAATCCATTGTGACGCCACAGTTTCTACACATTCCTTTCACATTTCCCACAGCAAACGGTCCCGTACACGCAGCATCGTCTACACACAAGCTATCTAACAACACCCCACTCCACAACGAAATTGGCACTGACCACCATCGCCCAATCACCTAACCAGCACTCCACTGTATTTCAACCACAATATTGTACCCATCAACACCCCCACCCCCCCCCCCCTAACCTGATCGGGTAAATTTGCGTTAAGTGTTTCAACAACTAGTTTTATTTTTAGATACTTCGTCATGATGGGGGGTTTCCCGAATCCAAGTCGATGTGTTAACAGTGCCCGGGACTTTACCACGGACGAACCAAAACTATAAAGACAACGACTTCACACGGTTTACCATCAGAAGAAGGCTAGAAACAGTAGCACCGTTTACACCGCATACCGTTACCGTTTGGAGAGATTCACCGTTCAGGTAAACTGTATTTTTGGTACAACATGGCCCACATTGTAAATGTGTTTCTGTAATGTAGGGCACTTTTTTCGTATGTATTGTGTGCGTGTGTGTAATTGTGTTACTGAGAGACTGTGCAATATTAATGTCTGAACACTATTATCGGGAAAGTGATGAGGACTACTTTTTACACCTATGCTGTCCTTTGATCGCCAGTGCCTATCACTGACATGTACATGCAATCAATTGACTAGATTGTTTAATTGATTGAATTGCCTCTTATTTCCCAGTTAGATTCAAGCCACAACAAAATCATGTCACTACTTTTCATGTGCGTGTATATTCACCATTGTATACAAACTCAAGCACTCTAAAAGCTGTAACTCGGTGACGGTATCGTTCCGTTGTGCCGATACACGATAAAAGACTTATAATTATGTGACATCGCTTGCTTGCAAGAGAGCCACAGAGCCTGAACCTCTTGCATATTATGAAGAACAGGGGCATATCTCATAGATTGTGTAGCTGTGGTTTTTGTATGATTTGAATTTATTTTGACATTTTGACACAAAAATACTGTAAAATTTCCCGTATGATCAATGTAGGTCTGACGTAGGTCTGAACATGCGCGTAATAGTTGTCTTATAGAGCATTGCTTTAAAGGAACATTACAGAATTGGTTTTTGCTAACAAAACAGTTGCTTGCAGTGTAAGCACTTTATGTAATCCACCATATACATAAACTGACAAACCTGTAGAAGTTTGAGATCGATCGGCCATCTGGGTCACGAGAAAATAGTGAAAAACCGATTACACATTTGCATGAAATCATATAGATTCAACAAATGAATAAAACGCTCACTGAGCGATAAACTCCAATCGGAAAATTAGTTCATTCATTTCTCATCAAATATGGCATTTCAAACAGAAATATTTCAAGGGATGTTTTCTACTCTCATCATCATTACACCCTGTAAGTTTTATGTAAATCTGTGATCAAAAAGTATATTTTACATGTTTTTTCTTACCAATTCTGTAATGTTCCTTTAACCCACGGACACCAGGAATTAAATACCCTGGAACGCACAAGGTCACCTTTGTTTGTATATTCTATACAGGTTTGTTGTTGCTGTTTTTTGGCGCGGGTTTCGTGTCGTTGTTTGTTTGTTTGTTTGTTTTTTTGTCTTCATCTTTTTCTTCTTTTTAAGCGCTATTCCAATATTAAGAACCTACACTTTCTGTTTTGGTTTCGTCGTGACGTCAGAGGAAACATTTAAAACCCCTTCCGAACAAAACATTCATTGCAACATAACTATAGCTAGACTGCTCACACTGGGAACTTCCATGGCGAACCTGGTATTGCATTTCCGGGTAATTTATGGACTAACCCATTTATAACAAAACACTTGACGTGTTTGAACAGTAAGGCCTGCGCTAAACGTCGCACTTTTGCCGAGCCGAACTCAAATGTTTTCAGTTCGATTCGACACGGCAAGAGCGCGACGTTTGTCACCGTGTCGTGCCGCTACCGTGTAGCACGGCAGGGCTTGCCGAACTTAAATAAAAGGTTTGCGCTAAACGTCGCTCTTTTGTCGAATTTAATTCCTAATTTTACAACTGTTTGAGTTCGACACGACAAACGTGCGACGTTTAGCGCAGGCCTAAGGTTGAAAGGGTAAACCCGCCGTGCTGAGAATCCATGCAGTTGATAGTTAAAGGTACATGTTGCCTTGGATCGGGCGAGTTGGTAAGCGTTGTAACCGTTTGTAATAAAATGCACTTGGTTAGAAAGATGTTTTAAAAGTAGAATACAATGATTCACACAAATATGCCTCGAAATTGCGTGGTTTTCCTTTTACATCGTGAACTAACACGGTCGACCCTTTTGTGGATTTTTGACTCCACAAAATGGCCGATCGTGTTAGTTTGCAAAGTTAAAGGAAAACCACGCAATTTCGAGGCATATTTGTGTGGATCATTGTATTCTACTGTTAAAACATCTTTCTAATCGTATGCATTTTATAACAAACGGTTACAAACGCTTTTTATAGACCAACTCGCCCGATCCAAGGCAACGTGTACCTTTAGCTGTAACTATATGTATGTGTGTCAGCGCATTGCTTCAAAACCATCGCATCATGATAGCTGCCGGTTGCATTTGGGACGTAATAATTATGGGCTATTCCAATGGGCCTTACCCGATGAGACTGTACGATTTCACAGTCGCTGGCATATAATTATGTATGAAATGTGGGAATTTTCACTGTATAAAAAAACTCGAGCCATTGCAACATCATTATTTTCCAAACAGAAAGCATCGGATTCAGTTTCCTTGAAATTTCTCAACATCCGTTTATATAAAATGACAACTTTTATTTCAGGATTATTCTTGGCGAAAGTAACAAGAGCGACAGAGGCATACAATTTCTTGCTGGAGACACACACGACAACTACATACAGGTAGGCTTGTTGTGTTATCCTTATTTTATGGATTGTTTTTTTTTTCAACAGGTAATTGGTGTTTATTTGTTATACCTGTGTTTTTGACGGTTATAAGCGTCACACCACACCATTAAAAAGATTTCGTTGTAACAAACCTTCGCATTTGAAGTTTCAATTTAACAAGCTCATTAATGATAAGGCACTTACCAGCACCATAGTCTGAGAAAAATGCCAAGTCGAGATTCACTTTTAATAGTGGGGCAGATGGGGGGGGGGGGGTATTTTGGGGATTGTGCCTTGATGATACAAGCAATTTTCACATTTTTCAAAATGGCTGCCGTGGCTTGTTATTCTATGCCTGGACTTGTTTTCAAGGACAAATCTGCGATGGCCTTATAGCCAAATAGCTTTACCATGACATACTTCCAATGTGTTCCAAATTTCATGCTTCATCAAAGGCAAAATCCCATCACCAACTCGCCGTGCATTGTAGACCCGTCTATCCTAAGGGTTTGAATGGCTCGACTGAGTCAGTATAGCTTTAAAAAAAACTCATTATTTCAAGGCCCAAAAGGGGCTGCTTATACAACTGGGTGCACTGTCATTGTTTATAATTATGAGGCATTATGCCGCAAAATGTCCGGATCCGAGGTCCCATATATAGCTATAACGCCCAATGCTAAAACCATATCAAAATTATATTATAAGCCTATCAGAATCAGCTGCTGGAAATAATTGCAAAAATATTGTGTGAAACTTAGATTTTATTTTTTTGATTTTTTCGGTTTTTTTCGAGCAATGTCCATCTCAAATTAAAACACCTCTGAATGACTCTGAAAAGGGTGCCTATAGCTACGCTTCGTGAGCAAAGGGTTGTTTTGGGTGGGCCTTATACTCGCAATGTCCCCAATTTGGAAGTCGACAACTCCACGCTGTACTGGAACATCATCATCCCGAAAAGAAAAATATCCCTATAAAGTCAAATTGATTTGCAGAAGTTGTCGTGTGTTTTACAAATGAGTTATGAATGAGACTTTGCTTGGCGCATATAAACTATAGTTGGTCACCGTTTGCGTGGTGCTTAAAGGTAGATTACATCAAATACATGACAAAATTTCACTTTGAAGTCACCACAATATAACTTGTTTGGCCTACAAAGTACCAGTGAAGTCGTTTTGCATAAAATACGTTATTTCGTTTAAGAGAACAATGCAATTTTGTGTCATTTTGAATCTATATGGTCGGCCGACCATCGTTTGAACGTGTTCATAATGGTGCGTCCGACAAGTTGAAATCGTCACCATTTTTATTGCTCTAGTTTTTCTCGGCAGTCACGGACACACAAATGTAAACAGATCGGTGGAACGATATTTCATACGAAATCCTATCCCACTTACCCACATTTTCTCAATAAAAACAACATTAAAGGCAAAATTTACCCTTTGGTTTTTGGAGCCGTTTAATTGTTTCAATCTTATATAAATGTAAAAACATGTACAATAAAACCAACCTGTGAAAAATTCATTTCAAGAGGTAGTAGCGTTTTTGAGATATCCCCGACAATTGGAAGCGGTTATGTTCACGCAGGAAGAATAATCAGTAATTGGAATAAACAATCTGAGAAACATTTTATGCATGAAACGTTTCTCAGATTGATTTTTTTTTTAATCCCTCTCTCCTTAACCAGATGCAGTG